>CAVNYN010286301.1:0-87090 GCA_963692815.1 Nyctanthes arbor-tristis | reverse complement strand
TGCTTTGAGTACTCATGATGTTGAGGGCTAAATGTTGGTCCGCTTAATATTAGCCCAAGCTCTAGTCTGTCTTTTTACTTCCCGTACCTGAATACTCGCTTTATTGGGCTCTTGACCATTGGTGCAATGGATGAGCCCTCTTCAAGTCAACAATCGAGTCCTGGGCTTGGGTGCTGGGAGAACTTGCAACTTGTTACTTCTGACCCACGCAGGGACAGAGTCAGAAAATTTGTTCAGTGCGGTCGAAAATTTAAGGGAAAAACTCGCCCCAGCTGTCATTTCCATTTTTCATTACTCACATTAGTTTATAATCTCAAAACCAATACTCAAAAATTTTTTTATAAGAGATTAATAATAAAATAAAAAAATAAAAAATGGTAATCTCACATTGGCTTATGAAGTAAAGGGAGTTAAGGCATTCGTTATAAAAGATGATTTAATATATGAATTTAAGATTACAGCTAGGCCTTAATCCCACATTGGCCTATAAAGTAAAAAGAGTTAAGGGCCTATTTTATAAAAGAGGATTGGATAGATGAATTTAAAACTTCACCTCGGCCTTAAACTTAGATGGCCCAACTAATTTTTGGGTCTAAAATACCAAGTTAAAATATTTTGGACATAGAAAACAGAATATTTGGGTCGTATATGGGTTTATTTGCTTTGGATCTCAGTGCGATCCAAGTTGAAAGTTAATAGGCCGGCCCAAGGTTCAATACGGTCCTTGGACCGCACTGAGCCTTAATGGGCTCCGCCCCTAGACCTACAAGACCTGAGGAGGATTCTGTGTGACGGCAGGTCAATCCGACCCTATAACAACCTCTTCTCCAATAGTCAAATTCTCATTTTTCAGAATACTAACGCAAAAAGTCTTACTTTATAAGAACCAAACATTATTGTTAAATTGAAATGAAATTATATTGAAAGTGGAGTAGTCCCGATCTAACATTATTTGGTATAGCACCATATAGTATCATATAATTATGTGACGTGCATCGAGTCGTGTCACGCCGCATTGAAAATCACAAATATGTTACGTGTCTCGATGCATGCTACATGGCTACATGACACTATATGGTACTATATATATGGTATTACATTATTTTTAGAAAGTAGTGTGATGCATTAAGGGTGGCTCAAGACTTATATCCAATGAACACTTGCACAGACGATTCCAATATTAAGTGAAGTTAGAAATCATTACGGAACCTCTAATAAACTACAAACGATACAATCATGATTTATGAGAATAAAGATGGTATACTGGCAAGGAAATGTTTGTCGTATATGTTACGAGGGTCAGAATGAGACAAGTTTCTTGTGTTCCATCATGAATAACTTAAATTATAAAATAATCTTTGATTAGAAAAAAAAAATGAAATTATTCTATCCCCATTTTATGGTTCGACGGCCCAGTTTTAAGAGTAATCAATAAAAAATGAGTAACGAAAGTTGTCGACGTCACAAAAGTCACGTCCATAACACTCGCTAGCTAGCGCCATAAGAAATCAGTTGTCATACAATGACAAGAGTGTTGCCTTGATAGCCTGATTTCATTTTTTTAGATGAAATCTTATATATATATATATATATTACACACACAATGTGGAGATAGGGGAAAAAGAGAGGTGTATGTGATTCAAATATGGAACTTCCCTCTAAAATGGGAGTATCTAACCCATGTGATACTTATTTTAACTTTTAACCACACTTTCAATTAATTATCATAAATCTCAACAAATTTGTTTATCCCTTCTTCTGAATTAAGTCAATAAATAATCATTATTTTTTTATTATTAAAATTGTTGATGTATGATATATAGTTTATGACTTATGACTCATCCTTTCATGTATTTATTTGAGATCTTCCAACTCGTAATTATGTATCCCATTTTCTTTTCAAAGAAGATTAGGTAGACTTTTTATTTAAATTGAAACAAAAAAAGGCTAAATATAGTAAATAGGACTTAATCCCATGGCCCATTATTATTATATATAATATAATAACTTCTATTTATTAGATGCAGACATATATTGTTAGGCTTTTGAGTTCTTCCAAAAACAAGACTGTCCAAGAAAGGGCAGCATCCGAGAGTTGTTGACATAAGATAAAAATTCCCAGTTGCTGTCACTTTGAGAAATTAGCCCACCAAACACATTTTTAATTGAATAAAAAAATAATAAAATAAATTATGGTTTGGTCCGGCTATATTATTATTAATTAAAGCTGCCGACAGCATTTCTAGGATAAAATTAATATATTTTATCGCCTTTACCGATCTTTTAGTAGTTTTTTGAAAATGAAATTTAATTATTTATTTATTGAAATAATATTTAACTAAGTAGGTTTAGGAAGATTGAAATTTTTATTGTACCTGTCGCACAATGTGCTTCAATAGAAAATTAACATGTACCCTTTACCGCTACGAAAAAAATTCTGATACTCCAAGAATACTGAATTAACATGTACCCCTTCTTATTTTGTCATCTAATACTATACTCCACTAATTTCTGACATTTGTAAAATATGGGACTTACATGACTACTTCACTAACCCTTACTTAACACCATTAACTCTCCTAATTAATTAAATTAAAAATCCTTGTTTTTCTTTTCATTACCTATTTTCCAATTAATATCCATTTTCTTACAATTTCCTATTCTCCAACTTTTCCTTTTTGTTCATGATTTAACCATTAAAAATCTACACTTTCTCTTTTTTTTTTCCTTTTTTTAATCTGACTTTTTCTTTATATTTTTTTATTGTGGGCAATGGGTAACACGTAAATTTATTAATTTTTTTGTTAAAATTTTTGTCTAAAATTTTTGATAAATGTGAATATTATGTCTCACCCACTACCCACGACAAAAAAAATAAAGAAAAAGTCAAATGAGAAAAAAAAGAATTGTATATTCTTACAGGTTACATCATGAACAAAAAGGAAGAGTTGGAGAATATGAAATTGGATAATAAAACAGATATTAATTGTAAAATAGGAAATGAAAAGAAAAGTAAAGATTTTTAATTTAATTAATTGAGAGAGTTAATAGTGTTAAGTTGGGGCTATTGAAGTGGTCAAGAGGGCCTCAAATTTTACGAATGTCAAGAAATTAGTAGAGTGGAGTATTGAGAGTTGAGATGATCGGAGTAATAGAATTTTTTCACACTGGCACCATACTAATAGGAGCTGATATTATTACAAACTTTTTATTAAATAAAATATATGGTTCAAAATCCAAAACACGAGATCCTAAGAGGTCAAGTAATTGGCATTCTAATTTAATTGTTTGCGTAATGCTATATAGGTTCTTAGCACCAGTGTGTGTATATGTGTGACATTAAATGATATAGGTTAAATTGTAGTTCAACTAATTAAATTCATGATTGTTTAAGGTTCTAAAACAACATTGCAAGTTGTATAAATATTTGTGAATGATACTTACAGTTTATGCACTCTCAATGTGATTATAATAAACTCATGTTTAGTTACATAAGTTCTCACTTATTATTAATTGAAAATACATTGCTATTACATGTTTAGTTAATTGACCTCTGACTTAGAATCAATAGCGTAACTTAAAATCAACGAGTTTAATGGCCCTTTGTAAATTTAAGGTGCACCAAAAAGAATCATCATAATAAATCTAACTCAATCATAAAAGTGCCTAACCAATTAGTACTTTTTCAAACAAAAGTGCTCAAGTTTTTTAAATTGAAAAGTGATACTTGCTTTCTAGTAAAGATTAGAATTCTTGATAATTGGTAAATTGAAGCCATATTGGCCACCATGTGTGTGGATAAAAAGTTATGACATGCCATGATTGAGTTTAAAATCTTTACACTAAACATCAATGAGTGTACCTTGTGGTCCTCGCAACACTCTCCAAGTAATTTTTAATCACGTACAAAGATTGTTATTATTCGATTATATTACTTTGACAACTAGTGATGTATATTTATCGATACCAACTCGATTTGCTTTTTATTATCGATCATCAGTCAATCGAAAGTAGTTCGTCTATTGTAACTAGAAAATATACTTTTACAAGTGATCAACTAAATATTGCATTTTCATTAACTTTAATATTAGTTTCCTAATTGGAAAATATAATTGAGATTACAAGTGTGGAATCCTAAAGAGACATAACTTGGATATATTTCAAAATAACAGAGACTAATATCACGTTCTGAAGCAAGATCCATGTACGTATATTGTGCAACAAAAAATTATACTAAGCTCTATAATTTAACATATTCGAGACATCCCTTCAAAAAAATAAATAAATAACATATTCTAGACATATTAGTCGACTAATATCACCTACCGACATTTTATAAGATGATGCATCAGACAATAAAATGCATACCAAGTGTGGAACAAGACACCGAGACAGCCTCTCTAGTCTATCGTTGTCTCACAAAATTGCCACAAATTTTGGGTGCGTGAGCAGTTGTCTTAATCCTAGGCTTTGAATGAACAATCATTTGTCCTTGTTTGATACCCACGCTACCTAAATCTTTGCCATATATATATATGAGGTTTTATAACCGGTCGACATTTATATCTATATATTAATTAAATAAAATTTGTTGCCGTAAAAAAAAAAAAAAAAGGTGCTGCTGTAAAATTTGACCATAATTTTCTCACTTCTTTTGCATTAAAATAAAGATATTTTAGTCATTTTCATCATTCTGATGGTGGACTATTCAGTGACGTCTGATTTTTATTTTCGTTGATTTTTGCTTCTATTCTCATCGGACCCTATCAGTTCTTAGGGATTACTTCATAGTCTCCTAATCCGATCTACTTTCTCTTGAAAATTCTGGACATTATCCTATTATTATCTATTTCTATTCCTTCTTAAACGATTTCCCAATTTGAATTAGTTCATTCTGTTTTGTGTGTTGTATTGTTCTTCAAATTATTTTTATCTGTATCATAATCGTGATTATTACAAAATTCATTTTTCTTGACATCTCATTTGTTTAACATACGACTCAATTACTGTGCATGGGTGATTAATGTACTATTTATTACTACATCAGTCCCACTAATTTCTATATTTATTTGTCTCACATTATAGTCCACTTATATAAACGATGTTGAACAATTAATCTTTTTCAAATATACCCATTGTCTAACTACTAATAAATTTATAGTTATTAAATTGAATTAGTCTTGAATAAGGATATATTAAAGAATTAAGTGTAAATTTTGTATTTCCAAACACATTAATTCGCATTTCTTAATCCGAGAGATTAGGCCTATTTTTATAGGACATATGTAATATATGATAGCTACTATTTATTTGATCAGAAAAAAATAATTTTTCTACAATTGAACGATTGACAAAAAAAATAGAATACATTAATTTTAGCTATTATATAATAATCAAATTAACACTGAAAAATAAGAAATTAATTTATAAGCAAACTACTCACGTATTATATGTCAGTGTTAATATCATACAGATTGCCATATTTTAAACTTTTATAATATGAACTATGAATTTCCCGTGCAACGCACTGATGACAATCTAGTTGATTATTAATTTGATTAACCAATCCATCGTTTTGTTGTTGTTCTCGCTTTAGGAAATTTTTTTTTGTTACCTTTTTTTTTTTGAATTATCATTAATTTTACGTTTGAAGATTTAGGAGTGTGTATTTAACATGAAATTTAGTGGATTTTAAAAGTCTATACATTTTTACTTGTTCTTAATCTAGAATTCTATAGATTTAAAAAAAAAATCCGGTGCTCTATAAAATTTTGGTCTCCTCAAACACTTGTGGATTAAGATGTGTTTCATTAAATGATTAAAATTCTATAGACTTTTAAGTTTAAAAATATACTTACAAGATTCTTATAAAAATCCGACTTTTTACTCTCAGATTCTCATGAAATTCAAAGCTTTTTCCTAAAAATCTAGATAATCAATGAAATTTATAATGATTAATTTTTTAGATCCGTTTTTTCTTATCATTTTAGTTTTTAAATAATCATATCTAGGGACGGATTTAGGGTGGAGGCAATGGGGGCCTCCGCCACCACAATAACAGTAAAAAGTTTATTTTGTATTAGGCGAATTTTAAATTTTATAAAGTTGTCACCACAATAAAATATAAAACAATAGTTTTTTTTTTTGAACATAATATAAAACAATAGTTGTGCAGTGGTAAGGGTTTAATGTGCAATGTATGAAGTCATGGATTCAATTCCCAAACTATGCATATTAATTTCTATTGACCAATTCTCATTTTTTATACTCCTTTAGATAATTTTTGCAAATAACCTCTTCTTTTTGTTTTCATTTTGTTTTTCATTTTAAATATGTTCATTATGTAATTCTATTTTTATATAGTCCTTCCAAAAAAATATTCTATTTTTTGCATAGTCCACTAGAAAAATTTATTTTATATTGTATAGTTTTTGATAATATTTTCCCCCATTAAAATGTCAATCTTTATTAGATTCAATGTGTTGAAAATATATAGTAAGTGTTATGTTTTTATTTATTTATTTATCTATTTGTGTATTCACTATTTTATTTTATTTCTATTTACAATTAATGTTTATACTTTGTGATTTTTTGGGTAAAATAAGAAATAGTTATCTTTTTGTATAAAAAATCTCTTATCTATTAACTTAACGTTATTGGCCAATATAGCACTACAACAAACCACCCCCCCCCCCCAAAAAAAAAAGCAAAAAATCCTGAATCCCACCGATCATCACATTAAAGTTGTACAAAATAAATGGTAAATATATCCAAAATAATATATTATTGTCATAATTAAGTAGTTTTCCCCCACTACCCTTGCTCTAATTTTTGAAAAATTGTATAATAATCAATATATATACCACAGTAATTTTTTTTAAGAGTATACCACAATAAATTTTTAACACAAGATCAGAGATCATTATATTATGACGATAATACTTATTTTATTCATAAAAAGTTCAAAATAATTTCGTGGCGTTAGCAAGTCCAAATGAACTAGTATTTTGCTTTTTTTCTTTGTCACATGATTTTTAAATTGTATTGAGAAAAACTTGCAGCTTTTTCTTTGTAACTCAATTTTTTAAAAATCACATCATATTCCTTAAAAGAATCATATTTAACTTGTAAAAATAAATGGATGCAAAATTATTATCATAGTATTAAAAAGTTATAAATTTATATATCCATAGAGATTTAATTATCTTTGTCCATTAATTAAAAAACTATGAATTTTTTTCCTTTATTTTATTTTCATGGTTAAAGATTTTTTTTAACAATACATTTTGAATATTTACTTTTTCTTTTTTATCGAATGAGTTGTGTAACTTTTTCCATCTCGAGTTTATGTTCAAATTGAGCAAAAACTAAATAAATAAATAAGCTAAAGGAAAATACTTCAAAAAAAAAAAGAAAAGAAAAAGAAAAAATGTTGTTGAATGTTTAAAATTCAGAGATCAATGTGTAATAGTAAATAATTTCTTAAATGTTCTCAGAAATGATTATTACTCGAACAAAAGGTGAACGGGGATTATTATGTATTTTTTCCCATTTGTTCGTATTTGTATTATTTACTTGTATATCAAAATTTATATCTTATGGATTATATGATTATTATTATTATTATTATATTATTATTATTATTAAAATAACAAACTCCATTGAAATACCCTGACCAATATGAAATTCTAAAATCGACCAAATTTCATGTTGAGACACTCGCTTAAATCCAACAAATTCTACTAAAATCCATTGAAATCCACTAAAATACGTGGCATATATTTCTATTAGAATTTGGTGAATTTTGTGTAATAATTCTATTAAAATTCATAAGTCTTAAACAATTGATCGAATTCCATGTTGAGGACATCGCTCTTAGGTTGTAGATACACTACATAATGATCTAGAAACACCAAATGTCTTCATTATAGAGACATCAGGTATATGTGACATTTCTCCTCTACTAATTTTATATTAACAGAAATTAGTAGAGGGGAAGATACTACATACATCGGGTGGTATTTCTGTATTAAAATTGCTAGAGACACCTCCCTTACTGGTATAATTGATCTGAATTCAAATCAACACTTCATACTCACAATCACCACTTTGTGCTAAAGAAATAACAATTACCATTTACCAACCGATTTATATGTTATATATAAAAATATTGTCAATTAGAAGTCATCAAATTTCGCCTACTCTTTTATCATCTTCTGGCTACGTGGCGAGTGGAGCTAGGGGGACTTGGATCTTTTGCCTCTTTATAATTAGACAAAGGATCATTGTTGGAGGTGGGCGGCGTTGGCCCCAACTGATTATCAATGCAGCCAGCTTTGGATCCAACTCCAAAGTTTCTGACAGTTAAATTGCTTCTCTTACAACACTTTTTTTTTCTTTTTTTTTTTTAACATGATGATTGATGCCATTCACGAGGATATACAAGGATATACTTTGTATCCATTGATATACCTTCTAATTTATTGTTCTTTTTGATGACTTCAGTATTTTTCTCTCAAAAAAAAAAAAAAATTCAGTGTTTAGACACCAAATTGTATGACTCCTTTAGTGTCACAATAAGTTAAAATTACGACATGTTTGTCATCGTCTAATTCCAACTACAATTTGAAGTTAATCTATCATTGCCTACAATCAAAAGCATGCTATAAGTTTTCACCCGAGTGAGCAAAATTTGAATAGAAAAAACTTATAACAATACTATGATATTAAAGGAACTATTTCGATTCCCTTTTTCTTTTTTAAAAAAAAAAGTCTATATCGATAAGTGTTTCGAATTGTACTGCAATAGCTAAATATTCAAATTTACATGTAGTAGGCCCAGATTCCAATTCGAACCGCACATATTCCTCTCATATCCTCCCAATTGTATTGAAAAAAATCAATAAATTACTAAAATTGTTCCATATTCATTTTAAGTACTTTTATTACTAAAATTATTAATCATTCTTAATTCTTGGTTTTTCTCTATTGTTTTCCTATGACATTTAGAATGACCCGTCCCAAACTATTTATGCACTGGCTGAACCTCAAATTTCAATTGAAAATAGCAAAGTTAAGAACACACAATGCCCACCGGATTTAATTGATACTGAGTATAGAAATTACAGCGGGTGAGAGAAACAACTAACACTATCAGTAATAATATATCTAAGGTAAAAGTGATCTAGTACTATATGTATGATACCATATGATGTCATATAGTCATGTGACGTACCTCTTTGTGATTTCCTATATAGTGTGCCCGAATGCACGCCATATGGTCATCTGGCATGATATGACATCATAACATATGGTACTTGATTGGGATAGATATAAAAATTGGGATCTTTCTAAATATTCAGTTTCTCATTTTGTCTATATCTTTTTCTTTTAGTTCCTATTTTGCCTTATTTCTTTATTGCACTCCATTTATTACGTTACATTATTAATTCATTTTGTCCTTATTATTTGCCATTAAACTTCTCTAGTGAAACTTTTTCTTTTCCTTTTTTTTAGTGAATTAATTTCAATTCCTTTTAGTTTATGCTTCAATTTCAAGTACTCACTCAACTTTAGTTACTATCCTACACATCTTATGATTAATGTCAACAAATTTAAAGCATCTCCAACAGACTTTTTAAGAGTTTTTCAAAGGAATTAATGTTGGTTTCTTTAATATACCAACAGTACCTAAATAGGCAACGAACCACTTTCTTGAAACTACAAATAGTTTCTTACTTGTTAAGGTATTGTTAGTTGAGTTGGTTCCTTAAAAAAATGGGGGTTAAGATACTCTTTGTTTTAGAGCGTGGAGAAAAAAAATGCTCCTGCGAACTCTTTCATAAGTTTTAAAAGTAGATAGTGGTGTTTGGCTCTCCAAATTTAGAGAGCCAAACCCACTCACTCACTAAAATTTAGTAAGTAGTAGTTTCAATACTCATTTCTTGGTTTAGCAAAACTAAAATTACTTCTATGGGTCATTGAAATATAAAAATATGAATACTAATTTAAAATGAAAGAATAAAATACATTTTTTAAGAAAAATTTTATTTATTTATTTTTTATATAAGGGGGAGAATGAAGAATAAGATAAATGTTTCTTTAAAAAAAGTAATGCTCTCTGTGCCGCTAAAAGATAGTCTAGTATTTTATTTTTGCCCGTCTAGAAAAATAGTCCAGTTGTTGTATCGAGCATGTATTTGATTTTTTTCTTTTCATGTTTGCCCTTAATTAATTAACCACTTAAAGTAGCTGGGTACCAAACTTTAAGAGAAAAATGAATTAATCAATTTGACATAATATTCAAGGTGGTCACAGAATTCTAATGGACATATTTTGAATGGTTCTACTCATTTCAATATTAATCATACTTTAGTCATTATAATTAATACTAAATAATTAATTACGGTTAAGGGCTAAAAGAATACACATAAAATTAAATGTTTCAACCACATTTTTAATCTGTGTGGAAATGCCTATTAATTTTAATCTGTAGAAATATCTATTGTCCTATCTTTGTGAGAGAGTGGGTATAAGATTGATTACCTACTAATTTTTATTACGTCTAGAAATACTCACTGTCCTATTTTTGTGAAACAGAAATAGGAGGTAGTACAAAGAGTAAAAAAATAAAAAGTTCATTGGAGAATGTAAGAATTCCTCTTTGAATTTAAAAATGTTATTTAAAAAGTGGAATATAGTGTTTTAAATTAAATAAGAGATGTTATTTTGAATTTAAAAATGTTATTTAAAAAGTGGAATATAGTCTTTTCAATTAAATAAGAGATGTTGTTAGATAGCTAAAGATTTTTTTAACCATGTTGTCACCGTCGCCACTAAAGACAAAGAAAAATGCATGCCGTACACGAAAATATTATAGCTGCTGCCTACTTAAAATAATTGTAATTGTGATTTCAATTCAAGTTTTGAAACTGAAATTAATTACACACCTCTAAGACAATATGAAACTTTTTATTGACATTTTAAAATATTTTTGAAAAATGTTATTCGTACATAAAAATATTGACATAATTTTTTACATAGAATATGTAATCCACGTGATTGATATTGATTTAAAAGTGATATAATTTGTGGAGAAATAAAATTCTATATAATATATATAGTGTAAGAAATTGCGTATATAAATGTCGCACAACTTAATATTTTTTACTATTATTATATGATTAATATCAATTGTCATACATCTTACAACCACACATTTGAGTCAATTAACATATAAAAAGTGAAATGCACGTAAATTATTCTCTTTCTCTTTAAAAAAGAACTTTTTTAGTTAATACATATTGTGACCATTTTATGTCTCAATAAAATGTCATCAACTATACTAATTACAAAAATAATTGCAATCATTAATTCACAATAATGAAATTTAGTTGTTATGAAACTCTCATTTATAAACGTCAAATTTTCAAAAATTTTCCCACTATCTTAGGACAAAGAACTAGCGTCCCAATAGTACATATTTTTACAATGTATTTAGTTATTTTGTTGTGCTCGATTCTTTTTTTTTTTTTTTTTTTGCAGTATTTATTTAATGTTTGATTGAAAATTTAAAAGATTTTTCACAACTATGTAATTTGTTTTATGTTATTATACAACGTGCAAAGTAGGTTTGAATTCTAAAGAAACGATAGGAGGAGAGGATGGTTGGGGGTGCTATATTAACACCATTTTCAATTGAAGTCCGACAAGGTTATGAGGTTTGGGGTTGATTTTGGGAGATGATAAAATCTCAATTCCAAATTTCTTGGCAAGGACTTGCATTTGAGATCGGAAGAGCACAAATTAGATAGGTCAAGGGACTTGTGTTGCAATTTTAAAATTAAAAATTTAATTGCATAATTGATCCTGAGGGTTTTGAGACTTATGATTAGGCCTTAAATATTCATATTTGTTAGGGCATTTTTGACCCTTCATGAATATTTGTTGATACATTTGGTATTTTGCAATGTAACTTAAATTTTGGGGCTTTCAATTTTACTTTTTGTGTATAAATGGAAATCACCCAAAAATTTTTCAGGTAATCATAAAGCCCTAAAACCATCAGATATTGAATGAAGAAAAATATAGCTCTTGAGTTTGAATCTCTATATCCATCAAGCAAGCTCCAAATTTCAATCCTTAAAGAATATGTGTATTCTTGCACCCCTTATACAAAATAATTGTTGTTTTATTAGGTTACATCATTATCGTATATAAGTATGTTTAGACCGATACAATATGCAGCTCTACACAATACCATATAGAATCAAGTCATCAACCATGACTGAACAGTGCATTTTTAAGAAGTAGAATGGTATGGAAAAGAGATTGACTTTGACTCTTTTAGGTGGTCATAGCATATGACACAACCAACAGAAACTGCTATTGTTGGAGCTTGAAAATCTCGCATTTGATGGAGTTAACAACATCTTTGCGATAATAACTTCGTCTCCAACATTTCTCCCTGACAAAATTTTGAGTTCTAGAACATGATGCCCAAGTTTTTAATAATTATTAGGTTTGTTTCATTGCGTAATCTTGCAACACAGTCAATGTTTCTTAACAATATCATGGGAACACCATCGTTCAACGTCAACTCATTGTTAGACACACTTCTGTTTAAGAGACATTGTTAGATACACTTGAACACTTGATACTGATTAAGAATTCAATAGAGTGAATCTTTTTGAACAAGCTTGTACATTTCTTTGTCCGACACAAACTATCTTAACTCAAATACGTCTTTCCCTCTGTCTTATTGACATAACTTGGGCAAGTACAGCCCTCCCTTACAAGTACGACACATCATTGAAGCTAACAAAAAAGGAAGCGCCGTAACCTTAAATGCATCACTTTCCAATTCTTTCGGCACAGTGTTAGTGGTAAAAAATGAGATGTGTATACCAATATCTTCAAGCATGTCCTCAAAACACAACCTTAGTGAATAACAAAGGCGTTAGTTCGAGACATTTTTACATTATTTTTCATTGGAATAGTATATTTCCTTGCAACCCAAACATTGATGATCTAGTCAGTTTTTGTTTTTTTATTTACAATGTTGCCCGCATTTGTTGGGGCGTCATATTAAAAAGATCGGAAGAGCACACGGATGTAGGGGCTAAAAATGAAATGGTGAGCAACAAAAATTTCTACTTTGCACAGAATTAAAAAAAAAACCGTTAACATAAAAAAAAATCAAAAAAGTTTACGAAAAAGTAAAATGTAAAAATTGAAAAAGAGATTAAAAGTATAGATTTCAAACCGCACCCAACATTGACTTGGCTAACGTATTGGTTTAAAGGGTCATTGGTAACTGTCGAGTCCTTGGTTCAACTGGTAGGATATTTTCGGTTGAAGTTTCTATTCAAAAAATAATTCGATAGCCAAATTTCAACTGGTAGGAGTATATATATTTTAAAACTTACCTTAGGAATCAAAATGGTAAGGTGGTTTAGTGGTTGATGTGCTATGTTCTATCATGGACGTCTTGTGTTCATTTATTTATTTATTCATTACTATACATATATATATATATATTTTTGCAAAGTCTTGTGTTCAATTTATCTACTAGATTTTCAACCATATAGTGATTAATATTATATATAATAATAAAATTAGTATAAATTCTCAATACATTAATTAAACTCAATAATCATGATATGTCAAACTATTCATGTTAAAATTTTTCATTGGCATGTATATTTTATGAATGAATTTTTTTATAATGATATGTCAAGCTACTCGTCCCAACCTAACATCTTGTACGTTAAAAGAATAGTCTAAAAATATTAACAATATACGTGTAATAAAAAATATATATGATAAAGTAAATATCACATATAATCTGCAGCTTTACACTTTGTAGCAATTGAGTCTCCTATTATATTTTTTTCAACGTCATAGAACCAACAATTTATAAATTCCCACATGAGGTTTCCATGTACCGTATTGTCCAAAATCATGAAAGTAATTAAAAATGAAAAATAAAATAATCTATTCACCACCTTACACCTATCTAACTATCCATCCCATTCCCAAATTTAGAACAGATTTAGAGAAATACTCTAGTTTTGCCATTCTAGTAGAACACAGAAGCTCTTAATCTCCCCCGCCCCCCAAAGTTTCATGGAGAGTCAACAATTCAATTGAATCACTCAATAAAGATCGGAGTAGGAAAATTTTATAATATTTTTATGTAGCATGTTATGTACTTTATATTCAATCAAGAATTCAGTTCTTATAATTCATATCTAAAGGCCTCCTTGACAAATAAAAAACAAAATCCAAAATAAATTATTAATTAATTTCACTAACAAAAGTAGCAGTAAAATGAAAAGAAAACTAATAACTAATATAGTCGTAAAATTCTAATTTAAATACTTAACATGTAGTAGTTCAAAAAATGTCCATCAAATCAAAGTACAGAAATTCATAATTGTTCAAACACATGTAGATTCATAATAGTTCTTTTCAGTTATTCGTCGTTTCCATATTAAAAATGTCTTACATCAAAGGTCTTTGTTATACCTTTTTCTAATTAAATGTTGTTATGCGTTTTTTTACTTCCGAGTATAACGCATAAAAATGCTATGATTCATCCCAGAATCTATTAGTTGAATTTATAAACACCTCAATCTTAGATTAAAAGAAAAAAGATCCTTACTAAAAAAAAAAGCAAATTTTTCTTTGTGAAGATAAGGAATTGTTATGGATGAATCACTAATTTAAATAGATAAAATCCAAATAGATAAGAGAGATAGCAGATAAGATAGCTAGTAATAATTTGAAAAGAGGTCTGGAATATATATATATATATATATCAAAGGAATTAAGTCTACGGTGTATTCGTACCGCAGTTTTCTCGTCAAAAAGTTTGTTAGCAGGGTCTTTTTTTGACATTTTATTTCCTATTGCGGTAACTCGTGTGGTATTCTAAAATTTTGAATTTTTTTAATTTTTTATTCGCTTCCACCATATCCATTTCTCTAACCTTGTATCTTATATGTTCCCAGTTTCGTTCTACTCTCTCTTGTTAACTTTAGAAATAATACGAACCATATAATAAAATTATAAGATTATTACTAGATAAAAAAATCATAAAACTACTACAAATTATATATATTAGACTAGATCTTTTTTTTTTTTTTTACGGTACCTACTATTGAGTTCTTTTATATTCTAGAAATAATTTTTTTATACTTAAAAAGCCTTTTTAAATTTAAATCAATTTCAATTACTTTTTTTTTAGTATATGATATGAAATATGTTGATGTCAAATTTAGCCTTTGACTCAACAAATAAGATTTGTATCTGTGGGAAATTCGTATTTTAAATCAATATAAGCAATAAATGTAAAAAAGGTAAGGAATGTTTATAATAAATAGAAGACTATAAATGTATTGAAGACAATAATAATGAGGTTTGAGTGTCAAACCCTTTCTCAATTCTGTTTGCCTCGATTTATGGTGTACATTTGCCATTTGCATGGGAATAGTAATTGTATGCATTTAATGCTAGACCCACAAGAATGATGTAAGTGTCAAATCGGCTGAGATTAATCCTTCACTTTTTAACTAATGTCTGTTTAAGCCATGTGTGGGATGGGTAATCACCGCTTCACATTTAATGCTAGAGTCTCTTCAGCCGTAAATGATAAGATTTCCCACGTGGGTTCATATGCTACTACTCTGCTGGCTTGCTCGCTAGGTCGCAGCATTAGGTCTGGCTGTTACAGGCTCGCTATCGTGATGCCCAGACACCTTAGACCGCAGGAGTGCTGGAATAGAGATCCATCATCTAGGTCACTGAATCAGGTCTCTAAGTCTTCTGATCGTTAGGTCGCGAGGTCATTAGATTGGGTGAGACGCTTAAGGCCTGCTTCCAAGTTCTTCTTACTGTTGACCTTTGTTAACCTTTGGCCTTCACTGGCTCTTCCGATCTCTTTTATGACCTGGTGGTTACAAAATGCTCTCTCAAGGCCGTTGTTCCTTGGGCTCAGGGTTAGCGGCTTTGAAGGTTAGTTGGCAATTCTCTTAGAACGTTTTGCCGCCTAAACCGGACTCTTTGAATTTCAAAAATAGTTGGGTAGGCACTCTCTGTTATGTGTCTACCATCTATTGAGGTGGCATGTTCAAGGGACTTAAAGGTAATAGTCATTACCCCGAATATTGCCTCTTCATTTCCCAATGTCCCACGTGACCGTCGCCCTTATCTTTCATCGGCCTTTATTTATACCCCTCTCCATTTGTTTCTTTTCCGCCTTTACTTTATCTTGCCCTGTAATCAGTCTCCAGGAGATTTCTGTTGCTGTTCTTTCCAGACTTCATTTAGATTCTTGATCCCTTCTCGGTGTTCTTCAAGGATCTGTGATAGCCTTAGTGCCGAGGAAACAAAATTTTTTTTATAGGGAATTTTTCTACAGACCCATCGGAAAACCTAAGTATGTCTAGTATTTGAGGGGATTTCATGGAATGGAAGGCAGAGAGGGTTTTCTTCTGATGAGTGGCATAGGGGAAAAAGTAGCAGTGGACATAAAATGGTCCACAGATGAGGAGACGGCAGGTCCGATGCCGGAACTGGCGCTGGAGGTCCAGTTTGAATAGAGGGACGACAACAGTGAAGAGGAAGGTGATGAGGAGGAGGTGAGTTCCAATGGAAGTCCTCCGATGGCAATAATTCGCGTTAAAAACTGGTCGTAGGTGTGCAAACATATCCCTTCAAAAGTAAAGAAAACTAACCTATGAACGATAAGGTAGGATTATCGCGTTCCTGATCGCGTCGCACTCTATGTCCCCTATAAATGAAAGCAGGCTCACCGCCCCCCTTAGGGGGTGTGTGGCAGCGAGCTCTATGATGTTTGAGGCCAGCTTTCGTGTTCTGCTTCGCGACCTGTCTCAAATTACTCCTGCGAACTGGAGGATCGTAATTAGGGTCCTCGCTCTGTGGCAACACAAAAGATTGGGATACCCGAGTCTCTCGTGCTACGTGATGACGGCTTTACGTTCTAGGAGATGATGGTTTCAGATAGCCTCTCAATCTAAGGCTGGGACCCTAAACCTCTGGGGAAACTTGGTGAAAGAGGCGTCTCAATCTATTCCCAACTGGAAGGAGAGTTGGTTCTGGGTGGAGGGTGAATGAAGGAGTACACTGAGTCTAGGCAATAAGGACACGAGCATCCCCACAAACTATATGGAATCCAGTAAACACATTTTCTATAGATCATTTGGCAAGCTGACTGACTGATATTTAACCGTATTTCCTTTTTTGTTAGGTGTCAAGTGAGGTCGAGCGTTTTCTCTACTGTTCAGGAAGCAAGCATAGATTATTGTCCAAATATCGGAACACCATAGTTACATCGCGGATTTAACGGAAGAGGACTTTCTGATCAGTACTGGCCTGTCTGTTCCCAAGAACGAGCACATTTCCAAAGACCTAAGCAACTGTAAGATGATGTCATCGCTTTCTTGTCGACCTTCTTTTCAAATATTCAAGTGTTCTGATACTTTCTCTATTTCCAGGGAAAAATATCTTTCTAAAGGCAAAAAACAGGCTATTAGGGAGGTCAAAAGGAAGAGAGCTATGAGGGAGAAAAAGAAAACAGCACGCGACCAAGCCAAAGAGATAAGGACTGTCGAGCAGCTTGTTGAAGCTTTGAGGAGGCAGGGGGAGAAGAAGAAAATGAGGCAGGATAAGGCCACTGGAAAGAGGCCCATGATAGCCGGTGATGTTGTTGCTTCTGAGCGGCTTAGCAAGAGGCAGCTGGCCATCCAAGAGCCCCAGGCTAACCCTTCCCCCATGACTCCTACACCCCTTGCCTCCAGTGAGGCGCGACCTGCCAAGGGACCTCTCGAAATCCTTAGCGAGGATCTTTATCTTTCAGTGGACCCAACTCGCAGGGCTAAAGTGGAGAAATTTTACGGCAAGAAATTAAATGCATTGTTTAAGCTCAACTTGGCTAGGAAACCCTTTTCAACCAGAGTCCCAGAAATGCCTGGGGTTGTCACCGACGCCATGAGCAGCGTGGCGTAAGTTTGGTCCAGGAAGTGGGAAGGCTTTGCTGCTAGCTCAATGATGGCGGAGCTCCTGTAGGCTAGCGCGGTGATGCGCGCTAGGTCTGGTATCTTGGACAAGCATGTCATGGCTTGTATGGGACATTTTATCAGGAAGAGGTGAAAGCTCTCAGACTAGGCAACTGAGGCCAACAAGGCCAAGGAGGAGGCGAAGTTGGCTTAGGGAGAAAAAGCAAGAACTACATATTACCAGAAGGGGAGTCTGCTGATTTGCGAACAGTGCTGAGGCCTGGAGGAAGAAGTATGAGGATCTGGAAACTCAGTTGGTGACGAAGAGGTCAAGAAACCATAGGCCTTGAGAGAGGCCGAGAGAAGGGCTGCAGCCAGCGAGCTTGTTGGATACTGGAAGGAAGTTGCGAAATATAGGGCCTCTAAGGAATTCAAGAGTGCTAATGCTGGCCTTTATTACAAGACGGCAAAGGACATCCTTGGAGAGATCCTGAGGAAGCGCCCTGAGTGTGACTTGGACTTCCTTAAAGAGTAGGTCGCCAAATTAAAAGAAGCTTGTGGCTATGTGAGCTCTAACGAATAGAGGATAAGGTTGAGATCATATCTCGATCAGAAGTTCCTGCCCCTACTGGGCGCCGGCTTCTATTAGAGAAAAGGTTGAGATCCCTACTGCTGATAGGGAGCTTGCTGACGACGCTGCTTTAACCACGAGGGCTGAAACCGTTGCTCCAGCTAGGGTGAAAATGGTCTCACCCTCTGATGGTTAGGCCTAAAAGTTTTTTTGTACCCCAGCTTCTTTTGCCTTTTGTAATCTTTGATGAACGAAATGAAAATTTCTTTAAACGTTGACTCCTTTATATTTTATCACAACAACATATCATTGGTTGTTACTATTTAACAGAGAGCCCGTCTTCGCTTATGCTTCTTTGTTAAAAAATCTGAATGTATTTTACATCAGGTATTAGGACGCTTTGCCAAGAAGCTTGTCCAAGCTTTGAAGGCGAAACCTTTTTCTTGAGCACTAACTAAAAGCTTGTTTTAGTCGTGGTAAAGTGTTACGTCACTAGTTAGAAGCTTGTTATAATTTTGAGCGTGAAGCTTTTTACTTGAGTGCTGACTAAAGGCTTGTTTTAGTCGTTGAACGCGAAGCCTCTTACTTGACGCTAACTAAAAGCTTGTTTTAGTCGTGGTCAAGTGTTAAGTCGCTAGTTAGAAGCTTGTTCTAACTTTGAGCGTGAAGTCTCTTACTTGAGCACTGACTAAAAGTTTGTTTTACTCATTAAGCGCGAAGCCTCTTACTTGAACGCTGATTAAAAGCTTATTTTAGTCGTGGTCAAGTGTTAGTCGCTGGTTAAAAGCTTGTTCTAACTTTGAACGTGAAGTCTTTTACTGATTGGAAGCTTGTTTTAGTTGTGGTCAAGTGTTAGGTCACTAGTTAGAAGCTTGTTCTAACTTTAAGCTCGAACCCTTTTACTTGAGCGCTGACTAAAAGCCTTGTTTTAGTCGTTGTCCAGTGTCAGATCGCTAGTTAGAAACTTGTTCTAACTTTGAGTGCGAAGCCTTTTACTTGAGCACTAACGAAAAGCTTGTTTTAGTCATTGAGTGCAAAGCCTCTTACTTAAGCGCTGACTAAAAGCTTGCTTTAGTCATTGAGCGCGAAGCCTCTTACTTGATTGTTGCAGATTTGCCATGTGTTTATGTTGTAAAAAAGGGGGGTATTACATCAGAGGAATGAATATCTTTTGAATGTTAGGCCGCAAAATTATGCCTTGCTTGTAGGGGCATATTAATTTGTTTAGCCATGACCTAACAGTTTAAGATATAAAAAATTAAAGGCTACACCAAATTTAGAGTTGATACCTAGTTCCGACTTTCCCTTTTTCCTTTTGGGTGTTCAGCTTCCCATGTGTGCGTCAACTCTGTCTCATATGTGTTTATCACTTTGCACTATGTTTTTGACCTCCACTACTATGGGGGACACTCCCTCCTTTAAGGGCTGGACGAAGGCATTTGTCTGGCCTTCCCTGTGGTTGGTCTTCCCCGTGGTTGGTCTTCACCTTCACCTCGACCTCTCCCGCAGCTGGGGATAGACTTACTCTCATCGTCATATTGCCAAGGTAATGCCTTGGAGTTTTCCTAAGCTAATACTTGGATGTGGAATCTCTAAGCAGCAGATAATTTAACCCATTGACTTCGGCGTTAAGTGTGTGAACTTCCAACAAGGTAGTCATTTCTTCAGCATAATCAAAGTTGCATTCCCTTGATGCCCGTTGTTCACCTCGTACAATGGCTGTCCCATAACAAGTCGGGAATTTCATGAGTCGTGGTAAATTGAGGTCGCAGCCCTGAGCTCGTACAAAATTTGGTGGCTCAGAATGGCATTGTGGTTTGAAGGTACATATACTATAATGAAATCGGCCATTGTTCTTCTCTTGCAGAGCTCGTTCCTAGTTCTACAAGGAGTGTGATCTGACCCTTAGCGTCCACATAGTTCCCAGTACCTAAAGCCTGGTACCGTAAGCCATTGTTCTTCCCTTATATGATATTGACCATGTTGCCGTTGTCCACCAAGGTCTTCTAAAATTTAACACCTAAAATTGGCATAGTGATGACTAGAGCGTCCGTGTGGGGGTGTAACATACCATAGGCATCTTCGTTACAGAAGGAGAACAAGCTAGTTTGAGAGACGGGGGTTTTGTCATGAACAAGTGGCAGCAATTCTGGGATTCTCTCACGAGACCTTACCTTTGTCTCTTGGAACCCTCTATGTCGTTGTTTCCGTGGACAAGTACGCGGATTTCAGCTGGAGGTTGGTTCTGTGGGAGCTGAGCGTTGAGGTTTGTATGGGGACGAGCTTGTCGGTCCTGCCCTTAGTGATTCACCACGAATTCACTCAGGTACCTCTATTCAATTAGCTTCTTGATATCCTGTTTGAGATACCTGCACTGGTTCGTGTTGTGTCCCACACTTCATGCAGTACCTGGACTGGTCAGCATTTTTTAACAGTTTCTTTAGAGGTTTGCCTTAGGCAAAATTGGATCATTCTGTAGCATGTTAAAGATGTGTTCAATGGAGGCATTGAGCTTGGTGAAGGGCTTGAACGGGCTAGAGAGCTTCTCGCCTTGTCGCAAGTCCTTTTTTGCCTGATCCTTTTTCTCATCTTTTAGTGGTTTCTCAGCTCGCGAGGTCCCCTTAATGGCCTCCTTGGCCCTAATGTATTTCTCAGCCCGCCTCAGAAGTTCCTTATAAGTGCTCAGGGGATCTTCATGTATGGCCTACCAAAAGCGGGTATCTTTGTCAAGGTATAATTTAACTGCGATCAGAAGTGATTCATCTGCCACCTTTTTCATGGTCATGACCTGTCTGTTGAAGTGATCAAAATAGTTTTTAAGCTGTTCTAACTTCTCTTGCTTGATAGTTCTGTACATCTCCTTGGGGGTGGCCCTGGCCTTCGACCCCATAAACTGGGAAGTGAATTCAGAGGAGAGCTGTTCCCAACTGTATACCGATCCCAGGGCCAGGTTGCCATACCAAGTCTGCGCGTTACCTTCCAAAGGAAGCTCAAAAGTTCTGCACATGATAGCTCCTGTCGTGCTCTGGAGCTCCATCTAAGACAAGTATTGATAGGTGAGCGATTGGGTCAGATTCACCACAGTAAGTCTCTATCTGAGGGAGGTTCATTTTGGACGGCACAATGGCCTGATAGATGGAGAGGTCGAAAGGAGAGGGCCTTCTCCATAGGTCGTCAGCTCCCTTTCCTTTCGACCATTCCTGCTGGAGGTTATTCAGTCGTTTCCACAGCTCATCCAGCTCGTAGATCTGCTGGGGGACTAGTCATTGGCCACGAGATGTCTGTGGAGGTAAGCTTGATGCATGACTATCATGGTGAGTAGGCGTCGAACTTCCTCTCCTCTATCTGCACTCACTTGGTCGCTGAGGTTCCGGCGACCTTGGCCGTTTGGGACCTAGCTAGAGGCATGCTTCTAGCCTTGTGAACACACTGCAGATCGGAAGAGCGTCGTGTAGAGGTGGTGCAGATCTCGCATTAGATGCTGGGTGACCGGACATTTGGGTCGGAGTGAAGCTCAACCTTCTCCTGACGTGTTCTGTTTGAGGGTTCACCCTTGTCGGAGATCTTTCAATATTTTTGGCGTGCCAAAAGAAGCCGCCACAAGAGAATTCCATTGTTTGCTGTTGGGAAGTTAGCGGGTGGCGTTGTTGCAAATGCCAGACTTCTTCAGCGAGGGCCTCTACCTGTCACTAGAGAGTTTCTGTTTCCGTTGCCGCTACTGGCCATGAAGGACTGGCACTGGCAGTGCCCTAGTTTTTTCAGAACTCAGGAGGTAGTCCGACATTGTTATTTCTTGTCTTTTGACTTTCAGAGCGTCTTCCACTCATTTCCTTTCACCGTAGGTTAGATCTCACCGGGTGTTCGTTTTACACAGTTTCTTGTAAAGGTTCCCATAGATGGCGCCAATTTATTGATGTTAAATTTAACCTTCGACTCAACAAATAAGATTTGTATTTGTGGGAAATTTATATTTGAATCAATATAAGAAATAAATGTAAAAAAAGTAAGGAATGTTTATAATAAATGAAAGATTATAAATGTATTGAAGATAAGAAAAATGAGGTTTGAGTGTCGAGCCCTTTCTTAATTCTGTTTGTCTTTATTTATTGTGTACATTTACTATTTGCATGAGAATAATAATTGTATACATTTAATGCTGGACCCATAAGAACGATATAAGTGTAAAATCGGCTGAGATTAACCCTTCACTTTTTAACTAATGCCTACTTAAGCCGTGCGTGGGATGGGTAACCACGGCCTAGCATTTAATATTGGAGTCCCATCAGCCGTAAGTGATAAGATCTCCCATGTGAGTTCCCATGTTGCTACTCCGCTGGCTTGCTCGCTAGGTCGTAGTGTTAGGTCTGGGTGCTACGAGCTCCTTGTCGTGATGCTCAGACACCTTGGACCATAGGAACGCTGGAATAGAAATCTATCGTCAAGGTCGCTGAATCAGATCTCTAAGTCTTCTGGTCATTAGATAGCCAGGTCGTTGGGTTTGATGAGGCGCTTAAGGCCTACTTCCAAGTCCATATGACTGTTGACCTTTGACTTTCGCTGACTTTTACGATTTGGCTACAAAATAACAGAACACAAAAATAAACATCTAAGTTTCAATTGACTCTCGAATTTTGATTCGACGGCAGTGGTATCTTTTAATTCAATTCCTTTTATGTCTATGGGTAATTGAGTCTTTTTTCTTTTTTCCTTTTTTTTTTTTTTGGTTTCTTAATCAATCATGCCATAATATATATTTTTTTGGAAAATAATTTTTTGTTTATTATGATGGATCATGCGATATAATAAAAACTCATTAAACACACACACACACACACACATATATATATATCTCGTTAGTTTAAGTTAATTAAAAAATATAATTGTAATTTTTTCTTAATTTTTCCCTATATGAATATTAATAATTACCACTGCTTTTATTTTTTATTAATTAATTTTTAAGTTAATTAAAAATTATAATCGTAATCTTTTCTAAATTTTTCCCTATATGAATATTAATAGTTATCATTACTTTTATTTGTTATTAATTTACATCATCTTTATGATGTCTAATTTTATTGGTTTCAAATAAAAATATATTTTTAAAGTACATGACACCGCTAAACTGATAATTATTCTGTACAATGTTATTTATCTAAAGTAGTGTCAAAAAATAAAATGATATTTATTTGCATTAGTGATAACAATTAGGTTAAATTTTTCAATAAATTATAGTTGCTTTAATATGACAAGAACAAGAAAAAAACTTAAATTTTGTATTATTTACTTTTTAAAATAATTTAATATGTATTCTTTGAGAAAATATCTAGTACTCCAAACCAATCATTAACCCACAAATGGATTCAAAGGTTCCAAAAATGGGGTTCAAGATCACACATGTGAGTTTTTCATTTGCCTGGAGTATCATAGTAAGGTACTTGTGGAGTACTTGAATTTTTTTCGTATTTTTCTCATGTAACGCACGTGTGAGAATCTAGTAGAGTCCTATCAGAATGGTGTAATGACAGCTAGAAAAAAAATAGAAAGCAACTGGAAATGAAAAAGATTAAAGAAAAAAATTAAAAAGATAATATAATATTTTCCACACAGCGTATAACAACCAAAAGCGAAAGAACCCAAATATCCTTATTTATAGCAGTTTTGGCAGAAAAATTGGGGTACAATTGTACCGTAAACTAATTTCCTTAAATATATATATTACTCAAATTTTAAAATGAGTTTGTCAAAAAAAAACACATAGAATCTTCCTAAGGATAGTAGGATATATATTGGACAAATTTTATCAAATTGTGAATTTTCACACCTTGATATTTCTATAAGAATTCACATATTGGTTTCATGGGAGTGATTTGTCTAATTAATAGTATGTGTAGTGCTTCTCAATTTTAAATCATCAAAAAGAAGAAAGCCTCAAAATCATATTCTTGGAATCAATCATTTTAAAAGCCCCAAATTCCATTGCGGGAACTCTTTAAGCTCATTCAAAAGAGCATTACTAATAATAGAGGAGAAATAGTGATGGTATCAGTGAATTATTTATATGGGCACAATATCCATTTAGGCACCCCTCACACGAATACTCGTTGTACAAATTTCCAAAATTTCCAAAATTGTACAAATTTAAAAATAAACAATTGTAGCCTAGATAGATGAAGCAAAATTACTACATTTAAACTATGGCGTTGGGTTCTCAGTCATATTTTTAAATGTAATAATTTCGTACTTGATTTTCTAATATAATATAATCTAAAATGAAAATGTTCTAAAACCAACTATTGGTTCATTGTTATAACATTAAAAATGATCCAACACTATATGTCTTTCAGAATAATTCCACCAGACGCATACACAGTGATAAATCATTAGACAAATCACATATAAGTTGTCCCATTGCAGGGCAACCCATAATCTCATGCTATGTATACGTCTGGCCGGATTATCTTGTTAGATTTATTGTAGGAGATTGGGACTAGTCATAACATAACTAAATAATAATGGTGCCTTTGATACGTAAATGTGGAAAAGAAAATATTTCCCAACTTTCATGAAAAACATTTTACTTAGAGGGAGGTGAGAATTGATTTTCCACGAAAATGAGGAAAACTATACTTAAAAGAATTGTACCATGAAATTTCAATTTTATTTCTATTTGTCAATCAAACACACAAAGATGAATTTTTTTCAAAAATTTGACATTTTCAGGGAAAATATCTCCAATCAAATACGCTCTAATAATAATATCTATAATTAAGTGCCACATATCCCTTCAACTGACCGTAAAACTAATTGCTCTTTCATAAATTATTATACTCTATCCATCCGTATTTATTTTGTCTACTTTTTGTTTTTTATTGGCCCCAATTATATAGTCTTATTTCATCAGTAATAATCTCCTGCCAAACGTGTAGCGGGACTATCCCGTGCATACGTACATGTGTCAGGATATTACTAGAGAAACTTACACATAATGAGCACGTGTGCATATGATGAGATATATCCGGTCGAAGATCCTTTTTACACATTTCATTTTTTGAGGAAATGCAATCTTATTTTTATATTAAAGAGTTTTTTTTTTTTAGAAGTCTATATTAAAGAGTTCGTTGTATGTTAGTTTACAAATATATACATTTATTTACTATTATGTTCATAACTATTAATTAATTTAATAATTAGTTACTCCCTCCATCCCGTTTAAACTTTTTTGTTTTTAACATGAAATTAAGAAAACGGTAGTTATGTGAGACTATAACTTTTATTAAATACATCACAAATTAATTGCATTAAAAGTCCTTATTATTTCAAAATTATAATATTTGTGTCCATAATCGTTTGATCCTATTTTCATCTTCAATTTTAATCGATTAGCACATTGTATATATTTGACAACTTTCTTCAGAAAAATAATGTTCAGATGGTGTAACAATTTATGTGCTCATCTTACTTTATTTAAGAAAATAAGAAAAAAATAACTACAACAAAACATTGAGAAATTATTATTTTTAATTAAAAGTTTGCTAATATAAATTTTTAAAAAAATCAGCAATATTGACATAAATGAAAGATGTTTGGAATATAATTATAATAGGAAGCATATTAATGGTCTCGGTTATAATTAA
This sequence comes from Nyctanthes arbor-tristis, assembly GCA_963692815.1. Taxonomy (NCBI): domain Eukaryota; kingdom Viridiplantae; phylum Streptophyta; class Magnoliopsida; order Lamiales; family Oleaceae; genus Nyctanthes; species Nyctanthes arbor-tristis. Next base: position 60,865 of record CAVNYN010286301.1, on the reverse strand, counting down.
AATATGATGTGAAAATATGGTTTAAGTATGAAAAAACTTCCTAGGACAGCCTTATTTAATTAGAGGGGTCAAATTTAGTGGATGTTTGGAAACCAATTTTAGTTTGAATTAATCTAAATTTACATATGCATTTACAGGAAAGGTGTAAGATTACAATTTCACCACATGATATGCACTAAAAGAAAGAAAATATATAGATAGAATTATAATTTCATTCCTATTCATAAACTTATTTGTACACCTCCATGCGTCTAGTATTACCCTTTTAGTTTTAAATAAAAATTAGTCAAATCAATTATATTCACGTATCTTGTAAGACTAAAATGTACTGTATAAATTTTCACTATTCAACTACACTCATTATTTATCTTATTTTTCATTAAAATTAGTTTGCCAATGAGCTGTGTGCTATATTCCAAAAAAATTAATTTTAGTTTTTCAAGAATAAGCATAAGTAGAATTGTAAATGAACATAGAAAACAGATAAGTGATATTTTTACATACAAGGTGTCCAGAATTTTTACATACACTCATTAATGTACACACTACCAAAAATTTTGTGATTTCAAAGACAGTGAGGCAAAGGGCGTCTGAGTAAATATAATGGGAGTTTGTACAAATTATTTTAGTATTGTATATTTACAAATGTCATCACTCTAAAAAATAACGTTAGATATAGAAATATTACCATGTAAATTAGACCAAATAAAAAGGGAACCTAAGTAAAAAGTGATGGAGGGAGTATTATTAAGAGCAATTCTAGGGAGACATATCAAAGTGACATTAATAGGTGACATTTTTATGTGGCACACTGTCTTTAGGTGATAATGACATTATGGTTTTTTCATTATCCAATGTAAGTATGTCACATATACAATGTCACTTATTCATGTCTGATTTTCATGTCTTCATAGAATTTTTCTAGTATTAAGTGCAAATTAAATCACATTTTATAAAATTTTTCCTTTTAACATTTTTAATTTTTATGAAAGTGTAAAATGGATCAAATATTTAGGATAGAAAAATAGTAATCAGTTGTGATTACCCAAACAAAAAAAAAAAAAGAATTTAGAGCTTGTTTGAAGTTCTTTATTACTTCAATTTATAAAATGAATTTATAATGAGTGAAAATGAGTGGTGGGATTTAATTAAAGTTTGAAATGTATAGTGATTGTTGAATAATTATTAAATCAACAGTCAAATTATAATAAGTAAATTTAAAAAGAGAAAAAATAAAGAGGTTCAAACAACACTACGACAGAAAAATACAACATTAAAATATTTCTGTTGCCATAACATTGGCATCTTCAATTCGTCAAGTGTGTATACCCCTACCCCCACGACGCTCATCCCTTACCCCTTCTAAATAGACGCGTCCCCAGAGGACTAGGGTGGTAGGGAATTGTGGGTTTGAGGATGGTGATGGTTGTAAAGCGTGAGAGAATTGCTTGTGCAAAGAAAAATTCGAAAAATCTTGAGTTGGAAGCTTTTTTATTTTCTTTGCTCTTCTTCTTGTTTTTGATGGTCGCGTTTTCTCTACTTTTGCACACTCACAGGTGGCGTGTACCATTCTTCTCTCTCTTCCAAAACCCCTCTCAAACTTCCTCTCTCACGCAGAAACGCATATTTTCTCTTTTTTCAACTTTACAACCTTCTTTTCTTTTATATTTTGTGCGTTGCAGTCTTTAATGGCTGTCCCACACCCAATTTTCCTCCAATTTAATAAGTGGGTTTTGTAGTTTCATTTCCGGGGGACTCTCTTTTTGGTCGGTATGGAATTAGATACTCTCCCACCCGAGCAACAAAGCTCCAGCTTTGATTTTCTTTTTACACTTTTTCTGTCTTGAATGGCTGTCAATAGCTCTCCAGATTGAATTTTTCAAGATTTTAATGTAATGAAGGAAACGTCAATTTTGTATTTTACCAAACTATTTTGTGGTGTCTCTTGTATTCTTGTTTAATGACATCTAAGGTACTCCCAGAGGGACAATTTTCCGTCTTGATCATAGTTTATGTTCCAGGTCTGTCAGAGTTCTGATCAAGTATCATTACATTGGAAAACTTGGTTTCTTCAGAATAATTATTGTGCACTAAAATTTTCACCTTGATTGCATTATCCCTGAAGGGAAGATTGTCAGAGATGACTTTCAGGACTTTGATCAAGTCTTCTAAGGAAGGAAAGGACCCAAAATCATGGTTCTGGGTTTTTGTCTGTAATTCTTTTGAGGTAAAATCCATCTAGTTGTTGTTTTCTCAAGGGAGGATTACCATTGCCAAAAGAACTGTTCCAGAAAAAGTCCAAAGGCAAAGTTTGATTCTTTGCCAGACATAGAAGGCAAAAAGTTCCTTCAGCTTAACTGTTTCACTTAACTTGGACATTCTGTTTCTTCTTCAAGTGTTTACGGCTATATAGCGGTGGATCGACTTTCAGGTTCTTCTATTTTTCCCCCCTTTTTCCCTTTATATTGATGTAATTATCTTTTCTTTGATGATTGATTTCTTTCACTTGTTTCTGCGATCATCTTTTGAAATCTTGCCAAGTTTTGTAAAACATTCTTTATTTTGGTTTTTTAGTAGAGCTAGCAATGAACCCAATGTAGTGATGAAAAAATTATTGAGGTAGCCAGCCGACTCTGGATTTGTTAGTAGTCTTTTGTTGTTGTATCTTCAGAACATTTGCAGCTCTCTAGAATGTGATCCCTTTTCTTCCTTTTATTTCTTCATCTATCGAGTCGAGAATTTGATTAGCATTAAAGAGTACTGTTAACAGCAGTATGAGAAATTTATGTCGAATTTGGAAGGCAGGGGCCAGGAAAACAGTTCATGGCAAATGCTTCTGGATCATCAGATAAGGCGTACAAGAATTCTAGAGAATGTCAAAAATTTTTGGCATGCATTTCTTTATCTGATCAAAATGTAATTTAGTACAAAATTTCTAATTTTATTGAGATTCTTTGTCTCGAATTTAGATCAAATTGCATGTTTTTGTCTTGAAGAAACATTGTATGCAAGTGATGGTGGAAACTGGCTTCTTATGTCTGGCATTTCTATTTAATCATTAATTTCCTGATTCATTTTCCTTTTTTCTCGTACTCAGATTTGCAATAAGAGTAAGGAAAATTAACCAAAGTTGAAAGATTGAAATCCCTGAAATCACATTATGGCAAAGAGATCAAAGAGAAGCCTGTCACGGCATGAAAGGGAGCAAGGTGGTTGCATATGGAGTTTTATTAACATACTGGATTTCCGCCATGGTCGAACCACCCGCAAAATGCTTGCCGATAAAAGGCAAGCAAGAAGAGAAGCTGTTGGTAAGAATTTTATCCATATGTAACATTGTAAGGGTGTGAAGCTTTAAGCTGTTAGACATGTATGCATTCGATATATTTATTTATTTAAATTTTGTTTTGAACACGCCCCTTCACATGTAGGGCATATTCAAAATTTTCAACTAAAAGCCAAACAGCTGTACCTCTTTTTAGAATTGTGCACGGGTCAAGCCTTTGATGGAAAGTTGAATCTGATATGAATGTGAGAGATCTGTTGATGGAAAATTTTGAGTTCCTCTGTAAAAGACTAAGCTTATAATTTGCTAATTAAAGAGTGAGAAGAGTCGATTTTTTTTTAAGCTAGGGATATTTGCTATCACTACTCCCATTTGCTCTAGCCTAATCCCTTCCCTTCTGCACTTGTAGGTGCTGGGCATTCAGGTATTGTTGACGGTCCAACTATAAAATGTGAACATGTGGTGAGTGTCAATATTTGTTCATCAACAACCTATGGTTATCTGCTTGTTTGATTAATTTAATGTAGAACTTCAGGATGGTGAAGAAAAAGTTGTGGCGGCTGATGCTGCCAAGACAAGTGTAAAGGAACTCATGGAAGAAGAGATGTTTACGGAGCAAGGCTTGAAGCATGAGGCGGATGTGTCTGAAATATGTTTGAAGCATATCCATTCGGAAAACAGACACCCTATGAAAAGAGATTGTAAGATAATGAGCAGAAATTCTAAGAATTCTATTGATGTGGGTGTAGCCAAGTTAGATGCTGCTGAATCATTGATCTCTGATGGAGTTCTTGAGCAAAAACCTTCAGATACTCTTGATTGTGAAATAATGGAAGAATTATCCCAGATTTACGGGAAATGTTCGACCTTCATGACGCTGGCTTCTTACGATGATCTTCATGTGCCATCTGGTCAGGATTTATCGGTTATCCAGGAAAAATTGCTTGCAGGAATAAAAGTATTTAAAGATCAAAGGTTAAATGGTGGCAAGCATTTTGGGAATGAGGTTAAAACTTATTGTTCTAAAGAATTCATGGATGCTCTACAAACACTGCGCTCAAATAAGGAATTGTTCTTGAAACTACTACAAGATCCGAACTCTATATTGGTGAAGCAGATGCAAAATTTTGAGGATGCTGTATTTGAACAAGACCAGAAATCTGGTTCTCCGATTAGTTCTTGTTTATCCAAGGACAAGCCAATCAAATCAAAATCGGATGACTTCTTAGATCGTAAGCACCGTAAATTCTTCCACAGAAAGAGCAAATCTCTTGATAGCTTCCCCACAGGAGGAAAGAAAGATTGCCAGTCCTCCAGTACAGACGTGTGCTCTTCCGATCTTGAAGCCTGGACCAGCAGGGTTAGACAGTTCACGTGCTGATATCGGTCTCAGCAGCACTTCTTTGCAGTTGCCTTGTGCAGTGGATAATAAGGTCTCGAATGAGAGACATATATCACAGTTTTCTTTTACTGAGATTAAAAGAAAGCTGAGGCATGCCATGCGGAAGGAGAAGCCAGGGATTGCTCCTGATGGCTTGATGCTCAAATTTCCTGCCAAGAACCAAAATGGGAACAATAGTAACAAAGGTTCTAGCGGAGAAAATGTTGGCTGGAGTTCTCCAAACAGGAACCATTTCTACACTGAAAAATTTGCCAAATCTCCATTTGGCTCTAAGAGCAGTGAACAAGTGGGAAAATCAAAAGGTAACACTGCAGAGACTGGAAAGGAAGCCTTTAACTATCCGAGGAAAGGGATATCTAATATCTACACTGAGGCTAAGAAACAAGATCGGAATGCTGAATAATGGGGATGAAAATGCAGAGTCAGGAAGCCATCACTTACCAAAGTCCCTGGGTAGGATTCTTTCTTTTGCTGAATACAGTGATTCGCCATGCTACAGTCCAAGAAAATATGGAGATGATATATTCATAACTGCCCAGATGAGGTTATCTCCTCGAGGCTTGACTAATAACACAAATGGGCTTGTGCACGAAAACGATGATGATACTCCGAGTTCTTCTGAGCCAAACTCAGAGAACCAACTTCCTGTATCTGGTGACAATGCCAACAACAATTTACAATTTCAAGATACAAATATTGATATTGGTTGCAAAGACAGTTGTGATTACTCAGCAGAAACTCAATCTTTTGAGGATGACCATGTAACTTCTGGAGGTACTCCATTTATCTCTTCTTTTTAATATCCATTTAGAAGGTGTTTTACTTCGAATTCTAACAGCTGTAAGATTATACCGTGGTAACAGTTTCAGATTATTCTTCAAGAGTTCTGGACATTGAAGAAACAGGTGGAATAAGTTCCCATGAAGGGGAACCTATCGTAAGTATCTCTGGAGATTTGGCCAGCGATCTAATCACTAGAGATGTGCAGGATACTGATATTGAACTAACACATGTTGAAGAAACTTTTACCCAATGCCTGAAAACGGTAAACTACTGTTTCTATGAAATGAGAAGAATTGAAATGCAATTCCTGCTTAAAAAACATTTTTATCACATCTTGTTTTTCTTCAGTTTCTTTCTCCTGAGCATTTCTTTTGAATGTTTCATATTCTTGTTATACGTTTCCAGGCTGTAATTCAGGAAGATGAAATATCGTCATCTCCGTCAGTGTCGCCCTCAAACTCTCCAGTACGCAGGAAAATTGAAGACCCTGATTATGAAATTGATAAAATTGTAAGACCCAGTCCCATATCTGTTCTTGAGCCAATGTTCACAGAAGATGTTGTCAGTCCTGCTAGCACCATATGCCAGTCAGGTTAGAATGTTGATATAACTCAGAGAATCCCTTATACTGCTGTTCATTGAAAAATATTTTCACCACATCATCCAAAAATACCTATGTGGCAAAGAAAAAAGTGGCGGATATCTAGCGCACTCTCTAGATGTAGAAGGCGTGTTAGACATAGTCTATTTGTTTATTTACACACTCGTTATTATCTCCTTATCTTAAACAGATACACCAATAATAGTTAGACATGTACCCACCAACTCCCCAATCCACAATGCTGTTGGAGATGCATTTTCTTCCTCTTTTACTTCTCTTGCCACTTTTGAATCAACCCATGGCATCCCCTCAGAGATGCTTTGAGCTTTCCTGTGTACAGCTTTGCTTTGAGCTTTATATTCTGCTAAAATGCTTCTACTTGTGATGTGCAGTTGTTAAAGAAATTAGATCGGAAGAGCACATCGATTTTGAACATGCTTCTACTGACCAAGATATTTGTACAAGAATTTGCGTGGAGGGTGAGGAATCTGCTTTTGAATATGTGGAAGCAGTCTTATTGGGCTCTGGCTTGAACTGGGATGACTTTCGATTGAGGTGGCTTTCTTTTAATGAAATTCTCGATCCTTCACTCTTTGATGAAGTTGAACTGTTTTCTAGTCGATCTAGTCATGATCAGAAACTCCTCTTTGATTGTGCTAATCAAGTTCTAAAGGACATATGTGAGAGTTATTTTGGTTGTCCCCCTGGGATATCATTTCTTAAACAGAAGACTGGTCCATCCCAACAGGGATAAATCTTATTCACGAGGTATGGGAAACGGTGGAGTTACATCTCTTTCAGCATCTGCCCTCACATTCTCTAGATCAGCTTATCAGGATGGACATGGCAAAAAATGGAAAATGGATGTCCGTTCGACCAGATATTGAGCATATTGGTATAAAATTGGGAGAGACGATTTTTGATGACTTGGTCGAGGACACTGTCTTCAGTTTTATAGATGATGATGCTTCAAAGTACGAGTCCACGGAGCTCCAAGTTGAATCTTTGGAAGTTGAATACACAGACATGTAAATCCAGTTGACATGTTTGGTAAGGAGAATTAATCAAAAAATAGGAAAAAGCAAAATTTTGTTTGTTATGGTGTCCAATACTACATAGCAGACTTGCACTTGGGAGGCTGGAGCAACGTACATCATCTCAGGGTTGTAGTTAGGATTTCAAGTACATATGACTTTAGTGGTGGGAGGTTCCGACGGCAGCATTTTTGAAATAAAATAATCAATTGGCATCTGGAGTGGATTTTCCTGGGGAAGACAGATTATATTCGCTGTCGTTCCCTATCTAACCATAAAAGCAACCAGAGGCAAGCCCGTCGGTTTACAACTTCTGGGTTTGGTGTGGTTTAACGTGTGTTGTGTGTCTGTATCGTATGTTTGGTGATTTTCTTAGGTTTGGCTTGTAACTATGATATCAAGAATGAGTTGTAATTAAAAACACCATAGAAAAATGCAGTGTATAATCTGGTATACAGATATTGCTTTTCCTTTTCAGCAGCCCATTTTTCTTTCAACAGGATTACTTGACTTTATAGCCGTGGAACCACTTCCACGTCTTCAAAATTCTTCAACAAAATAATCTATTATACCGCGTAAATCTTCATCATTTATTTTTAAAAATCTATTTCTATTTTGAGATATAAATAATTTGCTAATAGTGGTTGATGTCAATCAAGAGTGCCTGTTTTAGTGGTAAAGGTACCTCTTTAATGGTTTGGCATGTATTATATTCAAGTTTGAGTCACCAGATTATTTCACTACAATCCCCAATTTGTACACACAAAAAAAGGGTTGTTTTACACAAAGTTAATATTCACTACGAATGAGCTAGGGTTCTTATTTATAGTAAATAGCTAGTTCCGCTCTGTGTGATGCACAAGTTGAACTCTTAAGAATATTACTACATAAAACATACTCTCTCCGTTTCATAAAAATAGGCCCATATGCTTCTTAAGTATAGATTAAAAAATGTGATTTAATATAGTTGAAAATACAAAAATCACATTTAATAGTTTAATGTAACTCTATCAGACTAATTCTATTTAATGCATTAAAAATTAATTAGTTATTTGACTAAGGGTATTTTTGGAAAAACAATTAATTGTTCAGTCTCGTTTATATAAATGGACTATAATATGAGGTAAATAAAAATAGAAACTGAGTATATTTTTATTTGACGGAAGGAGTATTAAAAAAAATCCATTTAATATGATACGAGAATAAAAACTTATGAATTCAATTTTGATGATGAATGCTTAAAGAGAGAAAAATATTTGTTTTAAAAAGGGATTTTTACATGTAAGTTATTACATTTGTAATAAATCAGAAAAATACTCTCAATTGTAACTATTTTAGTTTTGGGAGTAGTTATTGGAAACAAATTGAAAAAATACTTATTACACTGTCAATTGTAATTTGTTACACTGAACGTATTTTTCTAAATAAAATGACCCAATATTTGTAATTTGTCAATTAAAAATTAAAATAAGTATTTTTTTTTAATTATAAGGGTCAATGAGTATCTATTAGTTAATTTCCACTTTAAAAAACTAACAATTGTGTTGACTCAATTGCAGCGTATCAATATTAATTAATGATAATAAAGCATCTCATCGAAAAACTGTGGCTGATCTTCAATGTTGGAAGCAGTCAAATGCTTGTTACTCTTGTGGCCATCAAGCAATTCATTTAGCAAAATGTCTATTTGCATTAGCGTTCTTTTTCACAACCTTCTTTGTTAGTCCAAAGTCTGGCCACCTAAAAAATAGGACCACATCATATAAAGTAAACAATCATGGTGTATCAAACAAATTCTTTACTGCCTTGCTAAATTTATATGTTGAAACGGATGAAATTTTACAGATATTATGCGGCCGCTATGTAAACATCTTCACGCACATAGCTCATTCGAATAATATTAGTATTTTACCCGTGCATTGTAGCGGGATGGATATTCCAAAAAATATTCACAATGTTTGGCTACAATTTAAAAACACCTCGAATTTATCAACCAATTTAAATTATAATTTTTAGACACATGACAACACTACATTTAACCACATATTTGATTTGACTTGAACTCTTATATCATTTTTAATCATTATCTCCACATGGCACAATCAAATTTCGACAACTATACAAAATTTGAATTTTAAATTTATTTAAAAACCCACCCATTTTTAAATCCTTACCAAACAAAGCCATTAATTAATAAGAACTCAATATATACCGTAAATATTTGTCAAAAAAAAAAATATATATATATATATATACACACACACATCCCATAAACAGTCAACATCAAGTTTGTTTATTATATTTGTCCAGACACATTTTCTTTTGCAATTTGTGGAATAATTTTCTGTTGTCGTGGGTTATCGAAAATCTAACAAATTAAAACTATATACACGAAATCCGTAGTTGTCAAAACCCATAGAATACAAATGTATTAGTAGACATTCATAGAATGCAAATGTATCAACACATACCGGTTTGTGAAAATGTATCCATAGTTCTAATTTGACATAGTTGTTAAATGTATCAGTTTTATGAAAATATATCAACTTGTAATTTAACCTCGTCACTTGTATGTGTTGCCATAGTTGTCAAAATCAATGGAATGCAAATCAATCAGCAAACATCCATATGCAAAAAAATGGAGTATCTGCACAACATCTAATTTGATAAAATAAGTAGAAGATAAACAAATTCTTTTCACCAATTATAAAATTCACATTCAAGAAAATGTTAACCACCTGATAATGCAATCAAGTATCTACATCTAAATATAGTTTCCCTCTCACTAAGGCGCTAAAATATTAGGCATAAAAATGAATTCTAAATCTCATATACAATAATAATAACAAACAATTCATGAGTCAGTGTTGCATTCAGCTATGTAAATGAACTACTGAAATTGTAAATTACCTACTGTTTTTTTTTTTTTCAATTTTTTAAAATGATAATTCTGTCCAAAAGGCAATTGACCAACATAATAGAAAAATAAATTATGCATAGAAATATATACAAAATAGACAACAGAATATTAACCCGTAAATCCAAAAATTGAATTTGACTAGATGAAACTTGCTCCTTTTAAATTAGCTACCAGCTTCGCTAGTGTATATGAAATATAAATATCAATTAATTCTAGATTAGTAAAGAACCTCAAGTTCTCATCACATATCATTTCATGATTTGTTCTGTGAGAGTATCTTGTGAACCTACCAATCTCAAATAGATACAAAATCATGAATAACTAGATCTCTAAAATGAAATTTCAAATTGTCGGATCCAATCATTCAATTTTCAAATATAAAATTAATTGACTTTATTATTCAAAAAACTGTAATATTTTTATCACTTAATTTTATCTCTTCAAATCGTCCAAGATTTTTTTTTATCTTCTAAAAATAAATCAAATAAATTAATGTAAATTAATATATAGATATATATATATATATATATATAACAATTGTCTGGCACACTTCCGTCCAATTGTGCCAGATTTGACGGAATTGTGTTGTATAGGAGCATTTTTCTGACTTTTCCTGCCTATTCTCCCGCATGTCTCTGCGAATGTCACTATATTTTGGGCCATTTTATTTTAGCTATCTAGTTACATTTATTTTGGGCCTCTGCTTCAACCATCTGACCCAACCCAACACAACCTTCACCAGCCAAATCTTTTGCTCATCGACTCTATTCCTTTCCATGATTTCTGATTGAATGTACCCCGCCCACCCAAAACAACCTATTAAAAAAAAAAAAAAAAAACTACCATATTCAAAGTCCACACGTTCCCCGATTCCCTTTAATTGATTAGGTTTCAATTTTGAATCCCCAATTTTGGGGGGATTATTGACGTTAAATTTACATTCTTAGTCTCCACATTTGTATGGAAACTAAAGTTTCAATGGTTTTGGGTTCCCGGATTTAGCATGTTCCCCGCCTTCAATATACGCGAAAAGTATATATTATATCAAAGATCGAATTGCTCGGCTTCTAGAACCCTACTTCATTTCTTTTCTCCTTCTGAAACAACCAATCAACCCTTTTACAATTTTTGTCTGAGTTATGGAATCCATAATTGTTAGTGCATAAAAATGGAATCGAGAGCCTTCAGTTTTACTACTGCAAGATGTGGACGATAGGCATGCTAAATGGCTGTTCTTGGTGAGGGTTGTACGCCGTTGGCATGTTCAGAGTAGATGGAGACCAAAGGATGTAATCCGTATGTAAAACTGATCAATATAGTGGCATATGTAGTCGCATATATGAAGCTGGACTATATGATCGCTTTTCCATCTTTTGCTTAATGGCCAATCACTAATTATTTATAATGTTAACTGGATAATACAATTGTTGTATAAGCTGTATTCTAATCCTTTTTATGTTAGTGTTATTGGCAAAGTGTGAACAGACTCCAGCTAGGCCATTCAGTGATGTGGTCGAACAAGGGAGCAGGGACGATCAGGAAAATGAGGGGGATAAGCTCAAAATGTACAACTTGAGATCGAATAAAACTGACTAACTAGACATCGGTCGAAGAAGGGGATGTTTGATCCTTACCAATCTCCTACTTGAGGGGGGACGTAGAAGTATTTCAGTTATGTACAAACTTATTTCTTGTATAGTTTATTTTGTTAGCATTTTTGTTATTGGGTTACATTTGTAAATATTCTACTGATCAAGTAGTTTAGTTCGTTACCACTTGCCAGTTTGTTTTCTTTCTTTATGTGCTAGTATTTGCAGCCGTGCATTGCACGAGATCGGAAGAGCACACGTCTGATTAAAATAATATCATAAAACTGTATAGTGTAGAAGTAATGAAAAAAGCATCACTTGTTGGTCTGACAAATTTCCTTGCAATGCGAATTTTAGTAATCCAGTTTGGCTTGCTATTGTTCAAGTCATTGTTAAAGTAGGATAATAATAGTCGAAGATAATTGAAAAAGATTTTTTTTTTGATACGTTAGCAGAATTGAAGAACAAAGTAGTATTTAAGTAATCATAAGTAACAAATTCAAATAACTGAAAGAAAAAGGTGAAAGTCCACTTACCAAATAAAAATAATCATAATAGAATTTGTGTAAAAAAGAAATTCAACTTACCTATAAAATATTGTTTGTCGTTGAATTGGTCAGTTTGACTTTATTATCATTTATCACATACATCAATATACATTTTGTATTGGAAATTCTTTGTTAAGATGCTTTTGATAAATTTTTATAATGCATATTTAGTAGAAAAAATGAATTGACGAGCACTAAGGAATTGCTTAGCATCTCATCCTCCTTCATGATTCAAAACTTTCGACGGATTGTATGCCTTTCGTTTTCTCTTCCCTCTATAAAGAGGAGGAGATAAGATAAATTGCAATTCTACATACAAAGTTCTAATACGTTTTGGTTCTTTTTTTTTTTTTTGCCTAGCAACAACTACAAATACTTTCTTGAGGAAAAAGCCAACACTTTTCAATTTCTTTCAGGTTTCCCTTGTTGAACCCAACTCTACCAACCTTCAATTAGAATATATGTATTAGATTAGTTCATTTTGTGTTGTGTTCAATTTTACTTCTGGTTATATATATATATATATAGGTCCATGGAAAACAATCAATAATACAATAGTCAAAAGCCAAAAAGTCAGTATTTTTAAAATCATCTATGCACCAGGTGGATACACAAAAACACAAAATAATTTGCACAAGAAAATGCCACCTAACTCCTCTTGTGGCTTGACAAATGATAAAATTTCAATAATCTCTAAGAAGTGTAAAAAACTGACCTATGAATGCTTGCATCTATAGGAAAAGAAAGGCGCCTAGGTTTTTTGGGGTTTGCCACCTGCAAGATTAAAGGGGAATTATTCCACAACTGATAACATCAATTATAGAAAACTGTTGACTTTAAAGAAAAAAATTACAGGTGTATTGGGAAATGGGCTGTCAATAACACAATTTATAAAAATGGTTTGCCCTCAAAGAATAAACAACAGAAAGAAAAATTGAAAATAATCTTTTTCATTTATGTGAACAAGTGGATCATTATAACAAATCTAGGATCTAAAATGGTTACCAAATCTTCATGATATTTTCGCATACTTTTGCACCTGTAAGCAACAAAACCCAGCATATACACACAATCAAACTTGCTAAACATTTGACAAAAGTATGTTGGGATCTCCAAAGAACACCCATTCTCTGAATCACGCAGAAAAATGAAATCCTAAACAGAATCAAATTATATTGAAAATAAAATCCCCAACTCTGATATATTCCAAAATCACGTGACAAAAATTCCCAAGTAAAGCATGACTTGATGCCCCTGTACAACTTGTCTCCTACTTCAACGTTAGTCTGGCCCAAAATAGATTGAAAGTATCCCTACCTCGTAATGTATGGTTTCCACTATGTAGAAAATCTAAAATTTTTTCCCGATTTGCAAAATATTTTTATGACTTTCTTCAAGTTCCTTTCTCAATTAATTTCCGCTTCCTAGATAATTATTAGGGCTGAAATAGATTAGAATCTCCAAGAAAACTTGTAAGTTCCACCAGAGTTCGTAAATCTGAAATGTGAATAATTAAAAATTCTTTGCAAGAAGGAAATGTAAAAACCGGGAAAATCATAAGTGAAAACTGTCAACCACAATGTGGGTAGTGATCAAAGAGGAGACAAACTGCCAATCCACTTTCAAAACGTTTGAAAAGTTTCCAGCGTATCTTTGTAATAGAAAATACGTGAAAAAAGAAAATTGTGATTGGAATATTCCCATTACTAAGATTCAAGAATTTGAGGAAAGAGGGAGAATTGCGATTGGAATCTTCCCTTTAGTAATATATAGATATATATATATATATATTAATTAAAAAAATGTTAACTTTGATGACCCAGAGACTGACAGAAGAATATCAAATAAATGTCATATTGTATTATAATTTTTATTATGAACTTTAAAACGTAAAACAAAATTATTATAAATTTTAAAAAAAAATAAGTTGAAAGAATATTAAATAAATGTCATATCGTATTATGGTGTGTACAATAGTGAATGAAGCCAAATGAAATGGTCTATAAGTCGCACTTATGGATTTTCAATACTCAAAGCAAATCTTAGAGTAGAATATTTTGTAGATATATTTATAGTGGTAAGAAAAACGTATAATAATTTATCAAAAGCATGTAAAAACTGATTCTAGAAGAAACTAAAAAAGGGAACATTTCTATAGGAAAAAAATAAAGAAAAATTTGGTAGTGGGTAGTTTTCCAAATTAACATGTCAATTGATAATTGAAAAGAAGTTACATGGCACTTTCTAATTAAGTTGTTAATTGAAGTGGGTAGTTTTCCAAAAAGGCTTATCAAAGGAGTCGAAAGAGAAATAAAATAAAATAAAAAAATAAGGGAATCCGGAATCTTTTTGGGCAGGAAAAAGATCTCAGAATCCCAATTACCTTTCTATATATAGAGAAGAGAAGAGAAGAGAAGAGAAGAGGTATAAAAACCCCAGTGTACAGAGCACTCTTGGAGTTTTGATAAATGAAATACATTTCTTTCAATAAATCTTCTTTCTAGAGAGATTCCTTCCGATTCTTTTATGAAAGAGAAGGGGACGAGTTTGCAGTGTAAATATAGGAAGAAGAAGAAAAGGAGTGACGATGATTCGGGCACGTCCCTCGGTATTCTGGAGAAGAAATCAATCTTGGGGTCCATATGATGAAGTATTATGTGGAACACACAGGTGGTTTCAGCAATGTTCTATTAATTTTACGTTTTCTTTTAAGGATAATGTGCTTTTGTAAAATTAAATAAAAAAAATAGTTGCTTTTATTTTATTTTTTTTATGAAAATGAAAAGAGTAATACTATATCTTACCACAAGTAATCTAGTATTTAACACTAGTTCATGCGGCATTAAATGACACGTCAAATTAAGTAGGTGATATGTGCAAGTATTTAGCGCAACATATCATTCAATGTCACGTATATGTCACCACCTAAACTGTCGTTTAGTATTTCTGGTACTATTTCGCATTATTCGAATGAAAAATATGCTAAATGCAAGCAAAAAATTAAAGACCAAGTTAAGCTCTTTTTTGTTTTCTTTTTTTTATTTTTTATTTTTTGAAGGAACGGGCTCTTTTTTTTTTTTTAAATATGCCTGTTTTTAAATAATAACACTGCATTTTAATTGAAGTATATATATGTATATATACATATCTTTTGTTCCCATAAAACAATTCTTTGGTTCAAAAAAATATATCTTTCGTTTTTGCTAAATTTTGTAGTTATGATTGTAACCTTTTTCGTTATATTTATTAATAAATTTTTAACAAATTTTCATTAATTAAAATTTCTAGAGTTTAATAATTATGAAAAATGTTCATATTACGCGAAAAGAAGTACTTCTATTTATCTCCATGTACTTATGATGAGTACAAGAACAAGTATGGAAACTTCCCTTTTTTAAAAAAAAAAAAAAATCATATTAAAATTGTGATTGGTGAGATTATTTGTTAATTAATTGAAATTTAAAATAAGAATGAACTCTTCTTCTTTTTTTGTTTTTTTTTTAAATAAAAAAGTAAGAATGAACTAAACAAACGAGTGACATAAATAAGTTTATTATAAACAAAAATTGAGCACCCCCATTATACTTCCCATCCTAAATATATAGTCTACTTTGCTTTTTCATACGGACTAAGAATTGTATTGAAAATACATTGTACAGTTTCTAATTTACCTTTGTTTAATGAGTTGAATTTAAAATTAATAGTTCTAAGTTCTAACTAAGTATTAAATAAGAGTAAATAGTAAAATAATACAAATTAGACTTTTTGATAAAGAAAGCTGACTATATATTTGAGATATGTCAAAAAGGAATGGTAGATTATATTGTATTTGGGATGAAGGGAGTAACTAAAATTTTGTGTACTTAGCAAACATCGTGGTGCGGATATAATTTTCCAATATTTAAAGAGTAATATTAAAAATGCATAAAAAGAAGACATAAATAATTAATATGCTTATACGGTGTAATTTCATTAATTAAAAATCACATTAGACATTTTTTAAATTATCCAATCTAAAAGCATCTGTAATGGTGTCAGGTGGATTGCTTCCTACGTGGCTTGAATGAGTGAAAATTTGTAGAGAGCATCTCGAATTGTCATTTGAATTATACGAGGTATTGAGACACTTGAAAAGATATGAGTAATTGATATAGTAGTGGAAAGAGAGAATGAAAAAAAAAATTATGAGAGTGGAGATATATAAACATTGCTTACCACACATCTACAATGTCTTTTTTTTTATTGTCACATTAGCTTTTTGGATAACGTCACAGAAAAAAATTTTCGAATAGACATTTCATTGGATATGCTCTAATTGTACTATATTTGCGCAGTGTCATTATTACTAAAAGTACTAGGACTGAATAAAATAATCATAACCAACTGAACCAAACCAAACCAAAGGGTTTAGTCCGGTTTGGTTCTTTTTTTTTTTCTCAATTTCAAATGGTTATAGTTGTTAAAATTAATAACAATTTGAATATAGTTTTCGTTCCAAGACCAATAGCCTAATACAGCCAAGCTAAATGATTTGATTTCAAATTTATTAACTTAATTCTCGATTTAATTTCCCAAAGTTCAAAAAAAAAGTATCAAATAATCTCAATTTCTATTAAAAGCATGCAACTATAATCTATTCAAACCCTAAAAAGTACATATTTTCTCTTTTTACATAGTGAGTAACCTAATTCAACCATATTTTATTTTATTTTTCAATATAATCATCACTAAACCAAAGCAAAACCAAAATGTTTAGCTTAGATTGGTTTTAATATTACAAAATAACTGAATGGTTATTTTGTCCAAAAACCCTTAGTTTTTTTAAAACCATGACCAGATTAAACCACGTTCAGACCTAATTGAAACGGAAGATTTTCGATGAGACAAGCCCAAAACCCTTGCGTCCCGATCATTCCCATCAATCATCATTGCAAATTCATAGTGTGTTTGGAAATTGAGTTATTTATAAATTTATTTATAAATTACTATATGACGTCATTTTATTGGTTGCTTTTTGTGAAAAGTCAAAAACTACACCTTAATTTTTATTTTTTTGACTTTTTGAAAAAAGTGAAATTAATACGAAGATATCAGGTTGTAGTTAACAAATAGAGTTGTTTATAAATTTAGTTGGCAACAAAACCATCTTGAAGAAATGTCTCTAATTCATATTGACCAGAAAGAAACCCCATACGCCCACGTATTAAAGCCTCAAGGCCGACATTCCTGGGCTGAGGAAGGAAGAGGTGAAGGCGGAGGTTGAAGAAGGCGAAGTGCTTTAGATAAGTAGAGAGATCGGAAGAGCGTCTGTAGAGCAAGCGGAGAAGATTGACGAGTGCATCGAGTAGAGCAGAGCAGCGGCAAGTATTTCTCCTAGTTCCAAATTACAAAAAATGCCAACACAGATCAGAGTAAGACCAGCAGCATGGAAAATGGGTTGCTCACTGCGATTGTGCCTAAGGAGGAAGTAAAAAGGCCAGAGGTAAACTCCATCGAAATCTCTGGTTAATAATTTATTTTGGTGCTTACTATTTAGTGAAGAATTTGTTTGTTCCAAAAATAAATCTACTCAAAATTTGTGTTCTATGTCTTGCAATATCTCGCACTTCAGCGTTTATGTGTTTAAACATGTAAGCTCCAAGGTTTTAGCTTTATTACACCTTTTGTTTTTCATTTTTTAGAATATTGCAAATTGTTCACCTGTGCTGTACTAGGCTGATAATAAGAAATGGCTAGCAATTGCTAAGTGTTTCTTGAATAATTCACTGGCTATGGGAAAATTCAGAAGAACATGAGGAAAAAACTTGATAAAAAAGCATAATCATGATTGTAGCTACAAAATACCATTGATGTAAGGCAATAGGCTCTGGCATTTTTTTCAGGCATTCTGGATAGGTAGAAGTTCTTTTGGGTTTGGGAATTCTATCTATTAAGTGGATAGACTCGACCAAGACTATTTGCTTGCCCCTGGTATAAATCTTGGCCGATGAAAGTAAATAACTGGGGGTCAGAACCACCTATCTAAAATAGATAAGAATAAAAAGGATAAGCTATTGACTGTTGGAAGCTTGTATCTTTGTTTTCTTGTTTGTTGGGTTTCTTTAGTTTTCTAATGAGACCAGTTTTCTAGCTTTAAGTAAAGAGACATTTGGTTGTAATGGGAAATCGGACACCAAGTTAGGTACTTTGCTATAAACTTTTCACTCCAAATTAGCTTCCTAGAAAACAATGTAAGGCAGCCCTGAAATCATAAAAGCAAGACAAGATTCAAAAAAGGCTTCAGTAAATGAAAAATGGTTTCAAGTCGAGGTTTTTATTTGTCTTATAGAGCTAGAGTTTCTGTGAACATTTTCAACTTCAAATGAAATATACCGTAATATTACGATGATGGCTGATTTGATGTAGTCAATGATATCGTCTAGGCCGTTATTATAGGATGATCCACCTTTATCAATATCCTTTCTTGCGATGCTTGCCAAATTTTCTGCTCTTTCTAGGAATTTAGTCTTTCTGGTTTCCGTAAGCTCTATAATGGCTTTTTCAGTTATTATTCTATCACATGTATCTTTAGTGTCTAACTCAATCTTCCAAAACTTGCTAAAAAACATGCTGTTTATTGTTTGATCAGCGAAATGGCCAACATATCATCGTCACACCAGCATCAATACTCTCCAATCTCCATGGTTAATCCGCACCCACTGTGAGTAAAAAATCCACCAATTGTGGCATGGCTAATTGCTTCTTCCTGAGGCGCCAATCCGATCATGTAACCCCTTGCCTTTGTGCCCTCTTCTAATTCCTTTGGGATTTGGTTCTTCCTATTTTCTCCTAATATTAAATGTGGCCTCGTAACCCACAAGAATCTATGTCTACTATTCACCAGTTCGTACCTAAACTCTAATGCCCCAAGTTTCAAGAATCCGAGACATTAAGTCGTTGTCTTAAAATTATCTTTACAAAATGGAAGATAACATAAAAATCAAGTGCGGAAAATCTTATCCTGAGAACTTATAGTTGACTTGTTTGAAATAACTTTGAAATTCAACGAGTAAAACTATACAATTTTGAAATCCAAATAGACAATAAATAATAATTCTCAAAATTATAATATCTAGCAGCCACCCTCTGTCAATCCGTTACCGACCTTGAAGTGCTCTTCCGATCTGTTAATTTTTGGAAAAAAATGAGTATACAAATAATCAGTAAACTCTAGCATATATTAATCAATTCATATCATAAATGCAACATACAAACATGCAATCCTCTAGGGTAAAATCCTAAACTCTTTGAGAACAAGTCCCGACTCTTATACATTAAAACATACTCTTACGTGTATAATTTAATCAAATAACTCTTATATCTTTGATGCATGAAGCATATAATCTCTAATCGCATATCCACATGCAGCATTCACAATATAAATCAATCAATAAAGTGCAATCTTTAAGAAAAACATTTTTAGAGTAAGAGTCTACCCAAATGTCAGTGAACTTGAACTAGCTGTAAAAACAAGTTACTCTCTTATGAGTCTTCGTGTTATAACTTAAAAAAGCTCTTGAATGAATGATCATGTGAAGGATAAATTGCACCGTAGAAAACGATGGAATTGCTCCCTAATAGTAATGAAATTCCCTCGACAAGCTCTCTAAATTCAATCTCCAAAATACTCTGAATTAATTATGGGATAGAGTCTTCGTGCGTCATAATATATTCATAGGACTACATATTATGAACCTAATTGTTTAAGGTTTAGCATCCTGTAATGTGCCTCCAAGTTGATGTAGGATTACATGCTTAGTAATATATGTGTGTGTGTATATATATATATATATATATAAGGAAATTAGTTTGTGATACCTTTATACTGCATTTTTCCTGCCAAAACAGTGTAAGTGAAGATTATTTTAGACTTTTCCTTACGTGTTAGGTAAATTCTACGGTAAATTATATGCTATATTTATATCGTATTTCATGCTTCATATATATCTGATCTTCTTAAGTGTTTTAATGGATATCTATATTCAAAGGTTTTTGAATTTTTTAATTTATATATATATATATCTATATTAATCATAATTTGGATTAGGCTATTTTCTTTTTAGCTAATGTGTTAATTTTAATTAAATTTTATATGCCTTTCAGTTACTTCTTTTGTATATAATAAATATAGATAAGTTTATTTTAGCTAACAATTCATAGTTTACAAAAATAACAGAGAAAAACAAAATATTTGATTACTTAAGGTTTAGAAATAGTAATCGGTTAGGTCAGGATTGGGTATAGTATACCCGTTACTCTACCTATTAATTGTTTTTGTCCTACTCCCGTGCCCCTACTTAAATGAGGCACAGGTTGGGGATTTTCAAACCATTAGAAATTTTTGGAAAATATTTTTGTTTTTGACAAAAAATGGTTACACGGATCGGCTATGGGTAAAAAGTATGATAACATTCCCGGACCCCTTCTCAAGCCGAGCTGATTTTCTTTATTCCATCCGTGACCTAACTACTGGTTTAGTTGGGTATTCTCCATCTTAATCGGTTTGAGTACCTGTGGATATTGGGTTTGACAAGTTTTTTTTTTTTTTTTTACCATCCCTACTGACTATTAGTTAATAACAAGATAATTGAAATATTGCAATTTAATGTGGCTAACAATGCATTATTTAACATTTTATACTAATATTAAAATATAGTTTGATTTGGTATAGGTGGCAATCTAGTAATAATTATAGTAAGGTTTAATATCTGACATCTATGTAACAATACACAAATTGAATCAACATATACGAATATACTAAATTAATAACTTAAAATCTTATCTTTAATTGTCCACATCTCAAATGTCATAAGTTCAAGTCAACTTCTACTCAAAACTAATATTGACATATAAATTCTAATCTTGATAATATAACCATTATAAATAACCATCATATTTACGGTTTAGATAAAATGAGCTGATCAACAAAATACAGTTCAAGACATAATTGGATTAGTTAGCTTGAATTTCCACTAGATGAGAGCGTACAAATTTACCGTTAATTTAAACTATGTTATGTTAACACGTCATTGATTAGCAAGTTAAGTTTTTGGGTCGTCACTGTAACAACCCAAAATATTTATCTTAAATTACTGACAATCTCTATTATTTTCTATAAACCTTAGGAATTTTATTTTCATGAATAATTGCCTAGGGACCAATTTATAGTTAGGAGAAATTGGAAATTTGCAATTCAGCCCTCATTTACATCTATAAATAGTGCATGCCATTGTTCGTTTTAAAAGCATGAAAAACTCAAAAAATCCAGGTACACTCTCGTCTCCCTTTTCTGTCTAATTTTCTTTGAGTGTGGCCAGCCGCCTATGAGAAGCCGGCTGACCTCCTTCAAGAAATATCAAGCGGCCAGCCATTTTTCACCGCCAGCCGGCCGAGTCGACTCCAGTTGGCCACCTCGTTTTGGTGGTCGACACCAAAACCTTGAACCCGTTTGCTATTTCGAAATGCTAAAACCATTACTAATTTCTCTCTAGTCGTGTTCCATCATGCATGAAAATATCTTATTCATTTTTAGTTTTTAGAATTATATTCACCGAGTTTTTTTGGGTCACTGAATGTTCCTAATTCTTAGATTACTTAGGATTATTATATAGGTTATGTTAGAATATATATATTATCTACTATTCTAATTGTAACACCTTTGGTTAATGTTAGATTTAGAGATTTTTAACATAATAATCTGCGGTGATGCTGGAACTAATCAAGCTACTGACGGTCAAGGTAAATATGATCATTGCATCTACAATACAAAGTTAACATGAAATACTTGTTTATATGTGTTATTCTACTAGGTGATATATGTGTTTCTTACATGTGATTATGTTAAATGTTTATTGCATTAAAAGTTGGCGTGATGGATTCAAAGCATTAAGATTGTTGACCATGCATGCAGGAAGTCTTTATCTATGCACCAACTATTAATATCGTCGTCCGAACATATATACTACATTTGGGCAGTGCACTCCTTATGTGTATTGGAGATTCGGCAACCACTGACTGGGTATATACTCTAGACGTGGAGTTGAGACCCGGCGGTTGATTTGACAGGCCAGGCCTATATTCAATAGACAAATGGAGAAAGCTCTGAGTCACAGTAGCGACTAAGACGAGCCCTCCAACAAGGCATATGCTCGCTTATTTATGGCCTTGATTATATTGAGCTCTTTGGTGCATTGTACAAAGAGTAGGGCCCTTATTCATAGATTACATGCGACATTATTATATTTACCGAGCCCCTTTGGTCTCATATTTACTTTGTACTGTAGATGGCTTTACGTGGATGAGGAGATTATCAGAACCACCCGACATGTGGATCTCTCTGAGGATCAGACTGGAATACACGTGACCTGGACTACTACCCATGTTACTAGGACATATAAGTTGACCACACCTTCTGATGACGACCCAGTTGACAATGAAGAGGAGCTTTTGACTTATAATGATAGGAAAGACTATGTTTTGTCTACTATATCTACTATGTTAGGACGGCCGCTTTATCCGTACACTTTTTGATGTTAACTGATGCCACTTTGACTTCATGTACATAAGGGTGTGATGCAATGAAATAAGGACCAAACCTTGCCGATCCTATTACCATACTTTTGGTTTTTTACCGTCGCTAGGGTAGACAGTGGTAATAGGTAAAATTAGACTTTTTGTGTTGTTATATAAACGACAGGTTTGGCTACTATGTAAAAAAGAAAGTTTGCTAGACTTGTGTAAATATAGAAGTGTGTAGTAAAGTTTATATGTTTACTTTCTTGATTATGTTCAATCACTTTTATTAAATTTTTCTAAGGAGATAGATAAGGCTCATATTAAGGAGATAGATGGCTACATGGCGGAAATCTAATGAAAGTGGCCCCCTGTTGGTAGGGCCGCTTTTGTTAGATTTCCGCCACGTAATCTATAAGACTCCTTAATAAGAGATAAGGTTCTGTAGGTAAGGCTTTGTAGCCGGATTGCACCTTTATCTTCATTTGTATTATGTCAGTTACACGTCTTTAGAAAATAAGAGAAAAGGGAGAAAAGAATAGTAATATTAATAATAACTGGATTCAATTATTTCCAATGTATAAACTAAGTTACATTTTGATTTTATTATATATATATCATTTTATTTGGTACGTGTCACAGTTATAATCTTACCCAATTAAAATAATTTCTTACTCAAAATTAAACATATTTGATATATATATATATATTCTTCTCTTTCACATGTGTTCTTATCTCTATCATGTATGCACGCTATGCTTATACTCATTTCTCTTCCTCCATGAATTTATCTCTTTCTTTTCAAATATCTCATAAGAATTTATCAAAAATATAAATATCTGAAAAATACTCTAAAATAATATAAAACTTGTCAAAAAATTCTTTCTTTACCTCAGAGTTGGCGGAACAGACGTTGGTAGATGGCTACTTGCAACAAAAGAAAACTTTTTAACTTCAAAATATCTTTGAAAATCTTTGAAAAATTGTACGAGTCTACAAAACCGTAGACCCGCTTTGATACCATGTTATAATGCCCCGAGTTTCAAGAACCCGAGACGTTAAGGTGTCTTAAAATTATCTTTATAAAACAGAAAATAACATAAAAATCAAATGCATAAAATCTTATCTTGAGAATTTATAATTGACTTGTTTGAAATAACTTTGAAATTCGTGCTTAATTAATTTGAAATCTCACTTGAAGCCCATTAACTAAATTGAATTCTCATTAGAGGTCCACAAGTACATATAAATCTATTTTCTAGGCATTTTGTATAATTTATTTGAGCTTTGAAATGACTTCTCTTTATCATACTTTATATATCATTTTGAAGCTTTTGATATCTTCTATCATGTAGGCTTTATAGAACCTAAATATGACTGTTATAGGAAAGGTTATTAATGATCAAAGTAGGGAAATGGTTTCCAAATTTAGTCATTTCTAGAAGCCATTTTTATAAATTATTTTGAGATGATTTATCAATCAAAATGAAAATTGGTTAAATCCTGCTTAAAGTAGACTTGTAAGGCTCAAACTTTGGTGAATACTCATCTTTAAAATCTTACGGTGTCATTGGATTTCAACTTAAAAATCGCCACTTAACTCATTTACACCTTGGTGAGGTCTTGAGTACTGTGGACTATGAAGTGTCATGACCTATGGAAGATGGAGCAGACTCTTGATGAATTAGAATATCCGTTGTCTTACTGCATATTTCTGTAGATATATATCAAAATGATAGTAGTGATGGGAGATTTTTAGACCTATATATATCAAAATTACGTTATTGAACTCAATATAATATATTTGTTTGAACTCGGTCCAACAGATCAAATACATAATCAACTGCCTTGTTAATATTTTATTTTAAAATTTAAAAATAAAGTATCTAAAAGAATTAAATTCTATTTTCTCTTTTTTTTTTTCTTTTGTTCAAAACGAAAAGAATATTAATACTTCATACATATTTGAAAAGTTCAATTTTTCGGTTGAAAGACTAAAAAGTCGCAAAACTTCTGTCGCTCCATCTCCGTAGGGGCAGAGAACCGGTCGCTGTCTCGGCTGTGCTACCGGAAGCTCTGGGAAAGTCGGAATAGGAGAGCACTCTTTTGAGAATTCAAGAGAAGGTCACGGTGAGACGAGCCGTTTATCATTACGATAGGTGTCAAGTGGAAGTGCGGTGATGTATGTAGCTAAGGCATCCTAACAGACCGGTAGACTTGAACCTTGTTCCTACATGACCTGATCAATTCGATCAGGCACTCGTCATCTATTTTCATTGTTCAAATCTTTGACAACACGAAAACCATTGTTCAACTCTCTGACAACATGAAAAAACCAAAAGCTCTGCCCTTCTATCCAAGGGAAGGAAGGGCAGAGACACTCCCGGTCAAATGGATTAAAATATTATGGCAAGTTAATTAACTTAATTAGAAAATTATTTGCCATTGCATCATATATCTTCATGTGAGTTTTCTCTATTTTTTTTTGATCTCGAGACCGTGAAGCGGGTTTCTATGTTACATTTGGCGCGAACTTGCAGACTATTGATCAGATATAGTGGGAGCAAAAAAAAATCTGAAGATAATGGAGATTAAATTATTTGCGCTTCAACCCAATGTTATAATTTATTTTACATTTAAGTAGGGAAATAATGTGTTGACATTGCTTAATTTTAAAACTCAAGGACCAACTCTTAGCTTTTGAAAACTCAAGTTCCAACACAACGGAACCCCTCTCATCTGCATTGCTATCTCACTCTCTAATTTGGGGAAAAATGACGCTGTAGATCACTATCTTAACCACAGCCATCATCATCGTCTCCTCGCCATCGTCTCTTCGATCTCTCACAATATAATTTCAGATCAAAATCAGTTCGCGATTTGTTCACATTTAAATTAGCTTGTTGTCTCTTTGAGCTCTTTCAATCTATTCGCTGGACCATCAACCTCTACTGGAGAAGGTGACGGAGAAACAACCATGAATTGAACAAAAAGGTGATCCTTTTTTTCCAAACCAAAATAAAACTATAAAACTCGGAAGATTCAAGTATGAACAAGTATCTTGGAGAATACAAGCATGACATCCAGTAACTGATCTCACCCGAATATATAGAGCAAAGAGAAAAAATTGCCAGAGAGGAACTTGTACAGTTACACCATGATTCTCATGGTGCTTATAGAGAATGAACCTTTGATCAATTAAATTTTTTTGGATCTTTGATTTGAGGCTTTCGATCTAATTTACGAAGAATTGTGGTGGTAGTGTTGTGACCACTGAGTCACAACTCGCCGGTGTTGTGACTTGCTAATTGTGGACAATATATTTTTTTTTTACTGTTTTTGTGATCGAGGGTGACAAAGTGTGACTGCGACTGCGACTAACTGGAGTTGATTTGTGAATCGTCTAGTGTGAATATGACTCGTCGGAATTGGGTTGTGACTCGCTGGAATCAATTTGTAGCTCACCAGTGCTTTGTGACATGAATTGTCAGAAAATTGTGACCCGTGACGGTCATAACTATCACAATTAATCACTTGATTTTCCTAAAAAAAATATTATTTCTTGATATATTAAAGTGTTCCTAAAAAATTTGTATTTATCAAACCTTTATTTTATCTATTGAGTCTGGTTAGAAATAATTATTTTATAGCTTTAATTAACTTATTGCTTGGTGAATGCCTTGATTGAATAATTATCATGTGTCATTTATGTAGATTTGAATTATTAGCATAGTTTTAGGGATTTTATTTGTTCATGCATTTGTTGACATCAAATTTTGACTTCAACTTGACAAACAAAATTTCTTTGTGCGGAAAATTTCGTGTTTGAATTGATGCAAAGAATAAATGCGAAAGATCGTGGAATGTGTGTAATAAATAAAGAAGAGTTAATAAGGCAGAGACAAGAAGAATGAATGATGGTAGTCGAACCTTTGCTTAGCACTATTTGCCTCTATTTATAGCATGTATTTGCATTGGGGCAATGGTTACATGTATTTAATACCGAGCCCACAAATATGGCATGAGAGTCAAATCAACTGAGATTAAGTCTTACTTTTTTACTAATTGTGCTCAAACCCTGTATAGGGCAGTTAATCACTGTTTCTGTATTTTATGCTATATATGTTGGAGCGAAGTCATCTTTGTACTTTTGTAGTTTAATAGGTATTGCATATGTATTCATCCGTCATGCACCAAATTGTAGTTACTTCTTTCTTAATATTGTTTATTTGTTTATATTCGTACTTTATGTATTCTTTCCATTTTCATTTTTGTACTATGTGCAATCACACTTGCTAGAAAAACTATTTTGATCGATAACACAGTATTTATGCTGAAAGCTCAAGTTTTTGTTTTCAAAGAATATCTCACACCAAAATAATAAAGAATGATTAAATAAGCAGAATGTTCCACTTGTATGGTAATCTTGAACCTTTGTATTTGAGTACTATGACTCGAATTACGTATACCGTTTCAGAATATTTTGCATAAAGCATGAATTGATTTGAAGGACAAAATTATACATATTTTGTTTAGCTAAAGGGAGTAACTTTTATCTTGAGCCTTAAGGTAAAAGATGAAATAAGAAGAAGCTCTCCATTTAGCAGGAAAATGACTGATGTAGGCAGGGAGTCCTAAAAGCAAGTACTCTAACTGTGGTCATGGGATACTAAAAGAAGGATTGTATATAGCCCAAAGTTAGGTACAACAAAGTCTTTCATATATGAGTTCTTATTTAGTAATAGATTATACTAGTTCTTGAGGAGTATAATTTGGAATTATTAAATAAGTATGCATCAGTTCGCATAAGTTCACCAAGAGAATGGAAAACTCAGCGGGAGAATTTTTTCTCTATACACAAAAGAGTGATTATTTTGGTGGAGGCAATGAGATATGTTTAGTTACCTTTTGATAATTATATGATTTCTCTAGTAAACTCTATTATCAAATAAAGGTGATTTACATAATTGCTTACAACCAAGGCTTTCTCGAAACTAATGAGACCTGGCTTTGTGATCTTAGACTTGAACATAGTGGCTTGAAGAAGATTTAAAGGACTAGTCAAGGATGCACTGCTAAAATTATTTAGAGGTTGACTTTATGTCAACTATCGAATCATGTTTAGAAGGTCAAAGGACCAAAAGAAGTCCTAAAATGAAAGAAGACTTCAAATTACTTTTCCGATGATTGTGGTCCTGTGAACACACTAACAAGAAATAGTCATGAGTATTTCATGATTTCTCATAGAGGGATGCTCGAGATATGACTATTTTACTTGATGACCAAAAAGTCTAGTGAGGTGGTGAGTACTTGATGACTATTTTATTTGATGACTCAAAATGGGGTGGGTCAAGAAACTAGTTAAAAAGTGTTAAAAGACTTCGATATGATCAAGGTGGCGAATACTTGCTAAGCGAATTCATGAAAAGTTTCTTGGAAGATGGGATCGTATCCAATTAGAACACGTCTACGATTTTATAAATTAAAAGAATGTTGCGTCAAGCATGGTACAAATCATGTCAGTATTCTCTACACTATCAATGTTCCCTAACGGGCAAGAGGATATGACTTCTTTAGTTCTCAAGATAAGAAAGTATTTTTTTTTTAACAAATGTAACTTTCTTAGAGAATAAGTTCGTAGAAGATATGAAGTATAAATCGGAAGAAATTATGGAATTTATTCCTAAGCACTCGAGCCCAATACGCAATCTAAGGTCCCTGATTAAGAATATCCTATCGGTAGTATCCATTGAATGCAAGATTTGAGTGGGAGTTAAAATGGTTCGCCTCAATTCGAGATTGGTGGCCATGGAGAAGACATCGATTACAATGGAACCTTTCTCCAATTGATATGCTTAAATCCATTCAAACTCTCTTATCTATTATTTCAATTACAAAATTTGGCAAATGGATGTCAAGACCACATTCTTGAACAGACATATTGATAACTGCATTTATATGGTGCAGCTAGAAGGGTTCATTGCTCCAAGACAAGAACACAAAGTATGCAAATTGCAAAAGGTTTATTTGGACTTGGGTAAGCATCTAGATCTTGGAACAAAAGATGTAATTAAAACGTAAGGTTTTGATTTGAACTTTGACAAACCCTGCGTCTATAAGAAGTTGGATAGTTTTATGGTACTCAATGAGGATAAACACATACTTGTTACAAATGACTTGGGAATGTGACCTGTAGCGAAAGTGTGGTTGACCCGGTAGTTCAGTATGAAGGACTACGGTATTTAGATCGTATGGGATCACATGAATAAGTAGATTCCCTTATCTCAAGCTATCTCATAAACAAAAATATTGCTTAGGTTTGCAATTCAGAATTCCAGGAAAGGCTTCTTACCCTTTCAGCGCGGAGTTCAGGTATCGATGGGATAGTGTCTTAACTCCTCTAACAAAGAGGGCATGAGTAAGATACCCTATGCTTCAGTAGTGGGTAGTCTAGATATACCATGCTTTGCCTTAGACCAGACATTTACACTACAACAGAAAAGATAATAAAAATGGGGAATACACGTCGATTTGCTCAAAAACCGACGCGCAAAGAAAAGGCGGTGGCATTTTTAAAAATTTCGACAACACAATACTCTTCCGATCTCTAGTAGAAACCTATGTGTATTATAGCCGCTAAAAAATAGGCGTCGGTTCCTCGAGCAACCGACGCCTATAGTATGACAATGGGCATCGGTTAGGAACCGATGCCCAATGTCATATTAAAAAATTGAAATTTTGAATGTGTAAGACAATGGGCGTCGGTTCCTCGTGAAACCGACGCCCATTGTCTTCAATTTCAATATTTTTGAAATTTCAAAAATTTTTCAAAAATTTTGAAAATGACAATGGGCGCCGATTCCACCATTGTCTTGTATTTCAAAAATTGAATTTCAAAATTTTTGAAATACAAGACAATGGGTGTCGGTTCCACGAGGAACCGACGCCTAATGTCATGCAAATTCAAATATTTGCATGACAATGGGCGTCGTTTCCTCGAGGAACCAACGCCTAATGTAATACAGCTATTATTTATAGCCGCACATGCGTGTATTATTCTATCTTCTTCTTTCATCGTCTTCAATTTATAGTTGGGATAGCTTTTCAGCCTTTTCTCTAGGTAAATTAAATTACACACACTTTGCCTTCGAAACCCACTTCTCTTTTTCACTCTCTAAATTATTTTTCTATTATGTTATATATGTATATAACTTTATGTAAATACCCACAGTAGAAAATGCGTGTATAATAATATATAGACATTTGCTTTCAAATTAGATACTTGTTTAGAATTATGTTTTGTGTTTTTCTTTTTATTTTTTTGGTTTCTTTTCTGGAAATCTATGTGTTTACTTGTGAGATTTTTTGGGTTTTTTTGTTTGCATGTTAAGAAGATAAATTTTTGAAATGTTTTGGGTTTTTAGTTGCTTTTAAGTGTTCATTACGTCATGGTCTTGAAATTGACGAAATTGTGAAAGGAATATGTGGGTATTACTAGATCAATATCTCTCGCACATTTTTTTTTAATTTTTAAATTGAATTTGGGCGTGGGTTGTAGTTATATGACCAACGCCTAAAGTATACAATAGACGTCGGTTGTAACACTACAACCGACGCCTATTGTTTATTTTATTTATTTATTTATTTTTAAAATTAACTTTAGGTGTCGGTTTTTTTGAAACAACCGACGCCTATTGTGACTTTTAGGCATCGCCCAATAACCGACGCGTATATCTTTTCAATATACGTCGCTCCATAGGCGTCGCCTTCAAAACCGACGCCTAATTATCAATACAATCGACACCTATTGTGGTATTTTGTAGTAGTGTTATTATACTGTTGGGATAGTGAGTCGGCTTTAATCGAATCCAGGACCAGAGCAGTGGATAGCGGTGAAGCATATATTCAAGTATCTTTAGAGAACGATGGATCATATGCTAGTGTACTCAGCATAGGAGTTGGTTTTAGTTGGACGCACTAACTTAGATTTTCAGTCATATGTAGAGTCTTAGAAATATAGATTGGGTATATCTTTACCCTTGATGGTGGTACTATCACCTAGAGAAGCATGAAGCACTCTTGCATCATGGACTCAGCATCCTTATAGATATAGAACATGAAGTACCAATGAAGCCGCAAGGCTTCAAGTAAAATTCTTCTAGACATAGAGGTGGTACCTACATTGTTAAACTTTATTTCGCTTCATTGCGAAACAAATGGGATGGAAGCCAATGCAAAACAATCAAGAAACCATCAAAAGGAGAAGCACAAAATTGTCCGTTGACTGGGTCTATTAGTCTAGCAAGATTGTCTTAGTAGATAACCCATCCAATCCATGAAGATCATTCCATCACATCGAGGATAATCTAGGTATCGTAAGCATGCAAGACTCGAGGCATACACTTTCTGGGCTAGTAGGAGAATTGTTGGGTTATGTACCCAATAAAGTGTTAGAAAAGTGACTGAAGTAAGAATTAGCAATTGTTTACTTGTTGAAAAAAATCTGATTTTTGTTTTCTATAAGCGAATTTACAATATTTGAGCAGTGACAAAGGGCAATCGGTTTCTTTGAGATAATATGGAGATGGTTATTTTTAGATAAGTATGTAAGATAAATCTAATATTTCAGCCAAAAACATTTAGTCCTGAGTTGAGAATAAAAGGTTGGCACTTTATTTTATAGAGGCTAGATTGTTATTATGCTAGCTCAATTGAGAAGGCAGTTTACCTTGATTGTTGTGACTGGTTAAGGTTGTGAGAATAATATTGATATATTTCAAGATTAGTATATTAGACTGGGCAGTTATGTAAACATAATTTCATAGCATGGCCATGATCGTGAATTGAGGTTCCTTATGACCATCATAGGGTTTGTCTAAATCTGTCTCCAGTATCCTTAGGGCTTAGATGTTCCATGAGTGAGACTGAATAGCTTTATATGTTAGGAACCAGAGGAGAGTGAATTAGCAGAATATATGTACTGTGAGGGAAATATGTTGCTCTTAAATATAGAGTTAGATGACTTGCTCAATTAATCACATGTAAGTATGATTTTAGGAATTTAGCGTTAGTATTTAGTGGAACTTGCTAAATAGAAATCACAGCAATGGTAATTGAGAATTAAATAAGGTATATAATTAATTAGGTGATACATTCAAATGCATGACTAATTAATTATTAGATCATAAGACAAGGACGAACCATTAGATTGATAAGAGCATCTCCAATGGGATGTCCATTGGTAGGAGAGAAATTATGTTAATTGTAAATGAATGAAAAGAAGTGTAGGAAAAAAGTTTGGAAAAGTGAAAAAGAGAAGAGATACAAAGAATTTCAAAAAAAAAATGATAAGATAGTTGTGGAAAATGTGTAGAATGTCTAGATGTAGACATTGTTGGGGAAATGGTAATGAAAAAGTGATGCAAAAATGATGAAAAATGGAGTAAAAAAGTGAAAAGTGGTTTTGAAAAAATAAAAATTGAAAGCAAATAGTGATAAATGTTGGGCCTATTAGATTTTGTGTGTCAATCTCTTTCATCCGTAGACAATGTCTATAAATGGGTGCATTAAAGATGCTGTAAGTTAAGAGGATTATTAATTACAGGATAATTTAATTATTAGCTCTTATGATTACTTATATGAGCTGTAACAATTCATCTTTAGTGAAGTGTATGAATTATTAATAATTAAATCGGACAGTTCACATCGTCTTGACTGGATTAACTATTGGAAGTCTAATTACGTAAATGGCTGTATGGTTCTTATTATTGACATTGGTTTATAATGAGAAATTATAATGAGGTGAAATGAGTTGTGTAGATTTAATAGAAGTTTGAAAGTTGTTGTTATAAATGAGTAGTTGTCAAAACAGTAGTCAAATCAGTCGTAGGTGAAATTATAAAGAGAATCAAACAAGCTCTAACTCTGATTGGAACCCTTTGTTAGCTTTCTAGAAAGTCATGGATTAACTTAAAAGAGTTGGAAATCTAGACATCACACAATCTAGACATAGGAGAGCCTGAAACTCCTCTATAAAAAATGGTGGGTAGCCAAAATTCCCCGACCCTAGAAGAGCCGTACCCCCCTATTATTATTAGAAGAGAATTTGATTCTCTTTGGTTCGGCTTTGCTATCGGGTTTTGGAGGATTCCTAATGCTGCATGCTGAAACTTTAGTAAGTTGTATATAACTAACAGTTCTATTTCCTTTCTGAGCTTTTAATAGATACCCTGTTAGTCAACTAGCAACTCTCTTTTTGTGTCTATTCCAAGATGCTTCAATCTTGGCTATAGCCTATTTTTCTAATCTTCCTTCTCTTACAGAAGCTCCCTGGTTTCATCAGTGGATTATGTAGACATCATTATACCCCGTTAATTCTTGATTGTTCAGAAGAATGTGGAACTGTTGATGTATCATATTTCAAAACTCTCCTCTCTCTCTCTCTCTCTCTCTCTGAGTCTTCTGCGTTGCATCTTACAAATTTCTCTTTTCTAAATTCACATATTTAAATGCTAATTTATCCGCATTCCCGTCTTTATGGGCAAACATGAGAAAATTCATCAATTGATTATTTCGACGCAAATGAAGTATATTATTTCAGTATAAATTAAGTTTATGGATGGATTTTGGCTTTGTTTCATGGGAGGACATTTGATCCTAGAAGCTCTCATCAGTTTTACTTGACTATTTGGCCATCATCTTGGATCCAATAATTAATAGCAAAAGTTACAAATTATTGAAGCAAGCTATAAATGTTAAAGGACATATTGCCCCGCTCATGGTGTGTATAAGTTATTTCATGTTGGGAAATCACTAACTTCATGGTATTTATTTGTTATCCATATTTTAAATGCTTATGGGTTGCTTTGACTTCATTGTTTCATATTCGGATTCAAAAACATAGAGGATAATTGGTTCATCAACCCATAAGTCATGATCCTTCAACATATTAACTAACACTTATGCCATAGCCACGAACAGATCCTTCACTAAATTATTCACTAAATGATATCAACAATCATATTGCATGAAAATACCAAATAATTAATAAACTAAAACCAAATGCGACATGTCATAAAGAGTATCAACGACAATTCCATCATGATAAGGTATATAGAATGGGCTTCACTTCTATTACAAGTAATAAATTGAAAAACAATGTTCCACTATTTAATTTTGAATTTTCTTATCATACAAGTATATCCTAGAAATGAATAGATTCTGAAGATCATGACGTAGAATTTGACAAATCCAATCAACTATTATTTCCATGTAAGGGAAATGGCAATTTAGAGAATATCATGAGTGATGTGTTGAAGTAAAGGTAAAAAAGTAACTCACCAGTGCCGACGTAAGAAAAATGACTTGAGAATGGTCGACCCTATAAGGTAGCCTATTTCTTTTGTGAATCTGGAGATCCTTTCTTCTCTTGGTATATCAAGGAGGGTAAAAATATCACTAGCAAATGGAAATTGTAGATTTAGGCTTTTTGACAAGCATTTACAACTTATTTGATATCATTTCTATATATGGAAGTATAAGGATTTTTTTTTTTTTTTTGGGGAGGGGGGCATAACATCATTGTTCTTGGAAATTATTATTTTTTATTATTTCCGTCATAATGAAGTAATTAACGAAAGAGTAGAACAGATGGATATCAAAAACATAGACTTCTAAATAGTTAACGATAAAAACAGACTATATTTCTAGGTAAATTACCCGCCCAAATTTTTTATTCTAAATTCGGCAGTTAGGACTAGGTTCGTTGGTTAACTCATTGCTGAAGTTACATAAAAGAAAATAATTGCATGTACTCATTGCACATGGGAGGTAAAAATTAGTTTTGTCTAAAATTAACTTTTTGTTTTGTCATTCGTTCGCGTTTCTGGCCGAAAATTAATCTTATTTTGTTGAACTGTCACACAAAATTCCAATATTGGAATATTTCTTATCCTAAATTCAAGAGACCAAGTGTTAATCAATATTTACTTTATTTACAAGAGATCACATTTGTATAAAAATAAATAAGGGTTACACCTAATTTTTGGGCTGTCATACTAAAACAATGGTACATATGAACTCAAAGCCTTATTTTTCCCCAAGAAAAATGTCCTCCAATTAAGTCTTCATTATGTTGATTGATCCTAATCTTCTCTTATCAAATGCTGCAATTTGAATGCTTCTTCGAGACCCCAATCCCTGTGCCCGTTTTAAATTTTAAAATCCCCAATCCTTTATTTTGCCCCCAATCAAATTGTTGTCATCTTCTATTCCACCCTCTTCCTCAGATTAAAATCATTTCAATATTCAAAGTTTGAATGCTATAATTTGGATTTGTAAAATGGATAAATACCCATCCAGATGTCTTATAAATAGTATGCACATATATTTGAACTCAATCAATTTGTAGAGATCGTTTTACCTATTTGCAGAACACGCCACAATTCAATGGCACCTCTTTTTAATCTGCTTCCCAGCATTGCACCCATCAAAACTTAGTGGGCTTCGAAGGTTCAGGTGGTTTGATAGTATGAGGTTCCAGCTTATAGAGACTCTAAGGGTCCTTCCACCATGAATTTATATCCCAAGATAGAAAGGTATAAATTTCATATTTGTATTTACCTTTTTGTCCACTTTTAATTCAATTCTTGAACTATTTTTAGTTGTTCCATCCATGACAAGGGATAAGAATTTTTTTTTATTTTGTTTGTACTTTATTATACACACCCTTTTCTATTTTCTAGAGAGTCTGATCGTATTCACATATCTGTAAAGCGTTTATTCATCCACAAGGTTAAACCTTTCTTTCCTGAGGGTCTTACCTCTGCAATTCGAAATTTTTTGGTCTGCAAAATTAAATGAAGTATAAGACAACCAACCATGTTTGCAAGCACAACTTCATTAACTCTGTACATATTTTTGAGATATCCCGCAATAGATTTATCTTTTCAAATCATACAATGAAATTCAGAATCTTCTCAACGATAATGACTTAAATTTGTCTGGTATAATTTTTTACCTTTGGATATTCGATAATGTATGTTCCTTTAATAATCTTGCAAGATGCTAACTTTTTATTTTATGTTAGCAAGATCTCATCAGCAAAATTGTTGTCAAAGACACTGCAAAAACATTTGTGATTGTTTGGATGGCCAGATCGGAAGAGCGTCGTGTAAACATTGAGCTATAGAAGTTGGAGTAAGATACCTTATGTTCTTGCCATTTCTTAAAAAAATTTTATTTCATTCATGCATTCTTATTTCTATTTTAACAATGTGTTATTGTTTCTTTGTAAATTTCAAAGGACAAAGGTTGAATTGTGCCTTGTCGGGTGAAGATGCTGCTGCCTCGAATAGCAACTTGGAAAACCATGAGAAAAATCATGAGGGACATGTGCTTTTGGTACTATAGATCTTTCGAGCTAAAAATTTTAAAAGTGCTTCTTTATTAATTTCCAATGCATTATAAATTTCATTCAGCTCATCATCCCCTACTAACTTAATGTATCTTCTCTACATTTTACATCTTAGTTGACCATAATTATTGGTAGTCGACAGGATGTTGTTATTTTCAACATCTTTGGTCATCGTGTGGTCGACCGGATAAAAGTTCTGGTCGACCACAAATACCGTTGGTTGACCATGAGAAAGAGAGAACTTTCCGACAATATAACGTGAGAGTATTTGAATATATTGTTATAAAGATTTCTATTTTTCACCCCTATTTAAAGTTTTCCTTAGCAGCCTAACCGCAACTAAACTTTTATTTAATTGTACCTTTGCCCTATAGTGAATTTTACAATTATCTTTAACGAATAATCGTCATATTAAAAATAAATCATTATAATTAGTTCTTACTATAAAAACCAAATAAAATACTTTATTTTATTCCGTAAAATCTCAAAAAAAAAAATCTCAAATGACTAGAAAATTATTTTTATCTAAAGTGAAATTTTTGAGCGTTACAATTCTTCTCCTCTTTAAGGAATTTCGTCCGTGAAATTCAAAATTCCTAATTACTTAAATCATGCTACTGTTACGCACTCTGATAACATAAATAAACACACATACAACAAATAATGCATAATTGCTGGAAGTTCATGTGGTCTGATGTGACATACACTGACAGGTCATAGAACCATGCTCTGATAACATTTGTAGTACCTCGCCCTTGAAGAACAGCATATTTTATTCGGCACAATAGAGTAGAATTATTTTACCCCAATAAAATCGGCATAGAGAACATATCTCAATCAGACATTCCTTAAACACTTCTGATGGTCCACAATGTTGCTATGTAAATCTACAACACCATAGTGAATACGTGAACTATAAAGGCTCAATAAACATAATAATATGCATGCCCCCATTCATGAGATATCTAATAAGTGAAGTGATACTCCCACACATAACCAAGCATACAAGTCTTGTGTCCCTCGTATAAAACACCACACGAGCTCAACATAAATAAAGACTGTCAATATATATCGCACTCATGCCTTGTTTCCAAAGAATTACCATGCCTTAACTGTCGTCAAGAACTTACCAACATCAATAGACCAGGCCTGGCCATATATCAATATATGACGACTCGCCCTCAAAATACTGCATCTAGCACATATACCCAGTCTGCCAAACTACCAAGCCTCCAACATTGTCTAGCATATATACCCCGTCAGCTAGCCACCGAGCCCCTAACACTTACGAGGGGTACACTTCTACAAGTGATATAATTACCTAGATGGCCACATAGGCTGTGCTTTATATGGGGACCTCACGCAATCATACATTGCATTACCAACACTCAACTTACTACCTTTTGGTGGCTAATAAAATCATGACATAGTCCTCACGTATGCTAGTCATCCACATATACATACATTCTCAATGAATATACACATGGTGTGCAACACTTTGTGCACATCATAATAATATCAAGCTGCTAATGCACAAGAAGAAACATATATATTAGTCATACATTGTACGTAGGAAACATGTACTCAACAAATCAAACTTTATACTACAGGTGGAATTATCATGCGTACCTCTGTTAGTCACAAGGTTTGAATAACCAACCCCTACAATGTATAAATTACCATATAAGAAAAAACATAAACAATAATAATAAAATATATTATTTTACGGTCGACCGCCTTAACTACAGTTGACCAAAAGGTTAAAGAATTTAACCTTTAGTCAACCACAATTGTTGGTGGTCGACCGGATGTTGGTATTTTGGACATCTCCGGTCCTAGTGTGGTCAACAGGATTAAAATTCTGGTCGACCACAAATACTGCTGGTTGACCAAAATAAAGAGAGAACTGTCCGACAACGTACCCTAAGAGTTTTTGAATATTTGTATAAAGATTTCTATTTTTCACCCCTACTTATAGTTTTCTTTAGTGGTCTAACCACAATTAAACTTTATTTAATTACATATTTACCCTAGGGTAAATTTTGCAATTACCCTTAACAGATAAATTTATTTTTAAGATGACAATTATCCGTTAAAAATAAATTAGTACCCTTGATTCTTATTATAAAAAAAATAAAATACTTTATTTTATTTCTAAAAATTTTGAAGAAATCTCAAACGACTAGTGAGATCACCGACTGTGTCAACAAGCAAATGAGACTCAACAACTTCCACCATTACTGCTCCTCCAAATTTCCTCGTTAAAATACCCATCAATTTGATTTTGATATTCTGGATCCTCTGCTATGGTTTCAATTTTCATAGTATCCTTTGAAGAACCATTAACCGCATGACCCAAATTTTTGTGCTCATTATCACAATGTGATGTTAGGGAATCAATTGTACTCGGTAGAAAAATTTCAGCCTTACAATTAGATTTGAAGAGTCGATCTTCTTCTTTTAATGTCAAGTTTACAAGCTTTGTTAAAGTCCAAGGGGTTCTTAGTTTTAATTTCTCATATATATCATACCTTAAACCACATATATACCTAGCCAGCTGCTACTATTCTGATTCATTAAATTCCTCATATAACAAATAAAATTCTTTTGTATATAAATAGGTACCTCATGGTAGCTTCGATTAATTATAAATAGGTAGTCAAAAGGAAGGAACCTACCTCACAACATCTACTTCATCGTTCACCAAGTATGACATGTATCTTTCCTTCACATTGGTGTCTACATCGAACTTGATCCGCCAATCTATAGTACCTCTTTGAATTTATGTACAACAAGCTTGATCATCTGGTCTTCTGGAACATCCCAATCTACAAAGAATTTATCAACTATACACAACCAGTATAAGAGATCATCAAGTTGCAAATACCCATCAAAACAAGGAACATCCAAATATGTTGTTGTACTGAATACTCCAATCATGGATATGACTGTAAAATTTGACAAGCAATCAATAATAACGAGACGGAGAAACCATGCTTTGATACCACTTGACACTGGATGGAATCAAGGAATTTTAGTGGAAACCTTAAAAAGTAAATAAACTTGGAATCCACCAAGCAAGTCTTGAAATCCACCAAGAAATTGAATAAAACTCGAATGTTTATTAATGATTGAAGTAATTGAATTAATTGAAATTGTACATAGACTCCTTTTTACAGACACGTATGTCACGGAAATCAAGTAAAATTGAAACGGAAACTAAAATCCTACTAAAATAAGGAAAACAATTAAAATCCTAATAGAAATAAACGGCAAATTAAAACTTAAATCATAATATTAATAGAACTATTTTATCGTCATACATCAACATGGTCCGAGAGGATGCATCTTATATTGGGGAATTTATGACCTCCAAAGGGGTCAATATGATTTCAAACAAATGGGGCAATTACAATACTATATACTACAATGGGCATAGCATTTTCATTTAGAACTGTACCCAAAGTTCATCATCCTCCTTCTTTGGGTAACAATCTGTTCTTCTATTTAAATATAAGTTATGATTTCATTTTTCTTTCTTTTTTTTTAGTTGTTTATGAATAAAATTTGATTTCAATTATACAACAAAAGGGTAAACTTGTACTAATTTAATTAGTAAAGGACTTACGAAGAAACTCCTTAGTTTGAGAATTATTTAAATTGGCAAACTAAAGCAAAACTTATTAGTCCATTTCAAGCCGTAACCCAACCCAAGCACAAGCTTAAGCTCTTCCGATCCCATTTTTCCCTTCCCCCTTCCCTACTTGTACTCTCTCAATTTTTCTGCTCTTCCTCTCCATCGTATCGTATCTCTCCATCCCACAGCTTTGAATCGCACCTCTCTTGCTCGACTCTCCTCTTGCTCACTTGAGTTTTCGTTGAGAAACTTGAACTTCTATTGGTACGTTTTATGATGTGTGGTGATTCTTAGTTCATGTTTATGTTGAGTTCTTGTTTATTCATATGCTGTCATTTGCACCCAAAATATTTGATGAAGTACTTCTGCAGGAAATTTGATGAAACAATGAGTATATTTGATGAAAATCAAAGTGAATAAATAGCTATGCCAAGTATATGTTTGAAGAAATGCTTAAATGTGAGCTTCGTAAATGAAAATGTTTGAATTAATGCTAGAGTGTGGGCAGGGGCGTAGCCAGCATGACATATTGGGGTAGCCAGAATGTACAAAATGAAAAGAGATCGTAAGTGTTTGAGTAATTGGGTCGGGTCTTGAACTTTGGTTCCCCAAGCCGAATTATTTTACCCCTTACCCAAATCTTTTTCCTAGTAGCCCAACAATGTTTAAAAAAAAAAAAAAAAGAAATAAGAAAGATGGAAAATTCTTAAGGCCCAGCCAAAATTTGGGCTGTGTTATGGACCAGGGAAGCATCCCCTTAGATCTGCCCCTGAGTGTTAGCGAATTTAGGGCTGCCCCTACCTTAGTTTGAACATGAGATTTATGAATCATTTGAATTTTATGCTTTTTAGTAAGGTTTAATAATTACTACAATACCTTGTATCCTTGTGAGAGAAATTGTAAGAGTTGAAGTTGAAATGTATCTTGTTCTTTTTAGAATGAGAATTATGGTATAAAAACAACTCCCACACTTATTTTGTGAAAGTTAAATTTGGATTTTATGTTATGTTTTTTTTTTATTTGGGTGTGGTTTTAGGAATGTGGAAACTTTAGAAGTTGGATTTTTATTGCCAATGCCATACTAAGAAACAAAATATACAAAGAATATGTTTGAGAAAATGACAATGTTTTATAATATTAAAAGTTTTTTAACAGCTTGGGCCGCTCTCCCCAAATTTAAAAGTCTATAACTAATATCATATATTGAATTTTAGTATAATTCAAATTGAAAAATGATCCACCATGAGTTTTCCGTCATCTGGGATTGAAATAACACCATTCAAAGGCCTATAGGAGTTTTTTGACATATTTTGTCAATATGGGCAATTTAGACCCTGAGAATAGATTCTTGGGAGGCAGAAAAATACTTTGGTACCCCGAACATTACTTTCATGAGCTCAATTTTACATATGAAAAAATGATAGGAGTCTTCTATATTCTATGAGAAATTCATAATTTTATGACAACATTTCCTACCTCAAAGTGATTTTAAAATGTGAATTTTTTGAGCAAATGAAAATTAAACATCCTCTATTTGAAGATTTCAACTTAAGTCGTAATTTCATGTGTGGTTAACATATTTTACGAAAGAGTTTGATTAAATGTGCAATTCAATTATGAATGAACTACCATGTTATTATAATTATAATTTTTATTAATTATTCAGCCTCCTAATTTAATGTAGTTGTGAATTAACTTAGTAATTATATTTATATGTATTACAATTATAAGCTAAACTTTCGGGTAAATTTGAGCATTAAAACTAATTAATGACACCTCACATGCTGCTTGTTTATACTTGAATTTAATTGTTGAGACTTTGTGAAGATATTTAATTGAAATAGTTCCTTCTCTTTCATTTTGATTATTCTAGATTTTATAATGGAAATGTAGGAAATTGACCAGGATAAGTTGTAATCATTCATGTTACCAATACATTCAACGAAAGGATAATAAGAAAATTCATTTATGCAATAATGGAAAGTTAAATATGCAAGAAAAATGCTTATAGAAATGCTTACAAGAAATTATTTATTCAATGAAGATGTCCAATGAAATGTTCATGTAATAGTATAATTCAACTACTAAGTAATTATGTTTTTGGATAATTGATAAAGTCTCTAATAATTTAATGAAATAGTGAATTTATGTAAGGGTAAATTTCACATATCGTCCCCAACCTTTGCAATTAGAATCACCTAGGTCCCTAACTTTTTTTTAGCGCGTTGGGTCTTCAATCTTTCATAAATATACACAAAAGGTCCATCTTGACGGAATCCATCCAAAATTCCATTAACTTATTAGCCAAATCACCTCAATACCCTTACCTTTCAAATTTTTAAAAAGCAAAAGGAATTTAAAAGTTTTAAAAATATAAAAAAAGAAAAAAATAAAAATGAAACTGAAAGGGGGAGGCCCCCCTCTCACTACCATTTTTCTGCCAGAAATCGCAGGGGGAGAGACTCCCCTCATTTTCTGCCATTTCTGACAGCTTGAAGTTACCGAAAATGGAAGCAAGTTTGCTACCTTCCGGCAGCTTCAATGGCAGTGAGAAAGGGGGCCTCTCCCTTTTAGTTTCATTTTTTTATTTTTTTCTTTTTTTATATATTTTAAAACTTTTAAACTCCTTTTTCTTTTTTAAAATTTAAAAGATAAGGGTATTGAGGTAATTTGGCCAATGCGTCAACGGAATTTTGGATAGATTCCGTCAAGAGGGACCTTTTGTGCGTATTTATAAAAGATTGAGAACCCAACGAGCTAAAAAAAGGTTAGGATCCAGGTGATTCTAAGTGCAAAGGTTGGGGGTGATATGTGAAATTTACCCTTTATGCAATAATAATGCTTATGTGCTCACAAGTTAAATTGATGTATATAAAGTTAATTCATGATACTTTATAAGTTATAGAGAACTAGTCTCACACCCGTGCGTTGCACGGGATTACCGAATAGGCATAAGTTTAAGAAAATTGAAAGACAATGAAAGAATTTGACTTTCATATGTCCACTTTAAATGAAGTATTCAAACATAGAAGAGACAAATTTTGATATCCTGGTGAAGAATCATCACCTTATTCTTGATTGCATTGTATTCTTCAGCTATCAATTCTTTTATTTCACTCACCATCTCCAATTTCAAAATCTTGTACGTATTTGAAAGGTACATATGCAAAATAACAAATTACGTTTATTAACTTTTCATATGACTAGATAAGTTAGAATGCAAAAAAACTAAAATTATTTAAAATTTATTGAGTATATAAAAGTATAATGGTAGCAAAAAAGTTATCCAGTCAAAACCTTCCCCGTCTTGTGACATTACACTATTCCAATGAAAATAAGGTTCTAAAATTGTTCTTCCAACAAAGTTGTCTACTGTATATCCACCCACAATTCACATCTCTCTCCACAAAGAGATTTAGAAGGCTTTGGGAAGATAAATACCCTTTTGTATATTACCATCCATTGTATTAGTATGAGACATCCTTCATTCATCCAACAAAAAATCAATTTGCTAGCACATTAAACTCCGTGCATAGTTTACTCTCTTTGCAGTAAAAAAGTCCCATCTTATTCATAAGCCTCATTCCGCCCAATTAATCAGCAACCAATATCATGCAAGAATCTGGCGCAACCATAAACATAATCTAAATGCTGTCCAAGAATTATCAAACCATACAAACTACCAAACTTATGAATATTACAAATGCTAACATGACAAAAAAAAAATTCATCATACCATCAGTGAATTTTAAATAAAAGTAGACTATTACAAATTAAGACAATTCACAAAGACTATCTCAAATCAACAAAAAAGAGTGGTGAGTAATAGGGCTGAACAAGTAAACCGTCAAACCGAAAAACCAAACCAATCCGCGAAAATAATTGGATTGGGTTGGTTTGAAAAGTGAAATGGTTTGGTTTAAGCTTCGATGTTTAAAAAACCGCTTAAACCGAACCGAACCGAACTATTTTTTATGTTTTAATTAAAAAATTATTAATATGTAAGTAATATGAGAAAAAATTTGAAAGGACTTAATTCATTGATGATTGTCAAATTGGTTGACTGAGTTTGATACTCTAAAGTAAGGAATTTTTTGTGATAATTCATTTTAGTAATTCAATCAGCTAATTTTAACTAATTTAATTAATGCCTTTAAACAATTTTCTGGAGAAATTATATAATAGTTAATTGACCATATTTTCTAAAATTTGACATTTAAATGCTTGAACAAAATAGCACTTTCATAAACATATTCTAACAATATCTCATTTGAAGCTTATGTATTATTTGGGGTCTTTCTTATCTGTTACATTTCATTAGTTATATGCTTGTGTTTTATTAAAATTTACTAGCTTTTAATAATGAGTTTGATATTAGTATTAGTATTCAAAAAAC
Organism: Nyctanthes arbor-tristis; assembly: GCA_963692815.1. Taxonomy (NCBI): domain Eukaryota; kingdom Viridiplantae; phylum Streptophyta; class Magnoliopsida; order Lamiales; family Oleaceae; genus Nyctanthes; species Nyctanthes arbor-tristis. The sequence goes on along the minus strand of CAVNYN010286301.1, from coordinate 16,704 downwards.
ATATTAGTATAATAGAATATTTATATTTATAAAATTATCATGTTTTGAGTCCACTTTTAATACGTCAATAGACAAACTGTGGTTTAAAACCGATCTGAACTGAAAAATTAGGTTAGGTTTGGCTTGGTTTGGTTTGGTTTGAAAAATTAAATAGTTTGGTTTGATTTACAATTTCTCCAAATTGAATCCGATGGTTTGGTTTAAAAATAAATCAAAAACCGCCCGAACGAACCGTGTTCACCCCTAGTGAGTAATTTATCCATTTTTAGCCTCTAGCGGTAGCAACCAATAGTTGAATGAGGAATTGGATTCAGCAAGCCAAGAGAGATTAAAATAGGAGCAGAAGATTTACATCATATAAGTATTGCCATGATACAAAGAACTATGGACATACCCACAAGTGTGTGGCAACACCACAGCTAGGATTATAAGACATTACTTTTTATGACAGTAATTATAAAATCCTCAAAATAATTAAATAGAAGACTTACAAACAAATCCTCACAATATAAAAATCTCAATCAATACGCATAGTATCAAAGTTGAATGAACCTATTGAAACATTTTGTGCTAAGATTATGCATACTTCAATAAAACAAAACATCACAGTATCAAAGAAGATTGAACTAACAGACGTGTCAAATCCTAAACTAATGCCACCTTTAAATTAATCAATCATAGAATATTCTAAACTCAAAATCTGGCACATGATCTAATATTCATCTAGAAATTAATCCAACTAATTTAGAAGACAAAAAAACTATATTATTAAATGGGAAAAGACCAAATGAAAAGGGGTAGGAAAGTAATATAATTTATAGGAAAGTAATAAAATTCATAACATAGAAATGTAAACACAATACATAAACATAAGATGTTATATATCTCGTCATAAAAATAATGAGGTGACTAGGATCACTTCAATAGTCACATGTACTATATGAGCCAATAGATAATTTCTGACCTTGCCCGAGGTAGACGATTCACTTCAATTTTATTGTGTGCGCTAGACGATTCATATAGTAAGCTTGAAGTGGTCGAGTGTGTAAGAGTCACAATGATTAAAATTGTAGACTAGATCTGAATCCTCACTAATAGAACTTGAAGAACTATTAGAAACAGCATCATATTTCCCATCTTTAGGTACATTGTTCATCCCATGCGGATTCCTCTTTGCATTATCATTTATGGACAACTGATTGGACCACTTCAAGTTAGAAATGTTGAGGCTTAGACATGACATTTGCGGGTAAATTAAGGGAAACGAATGGAGTCAAGCCAACAAAAAGCCTGCAACAAAACATATAATAAAGAAATGGAAAAGAGCTCTCTGCCAAACCATTCAATAATTTTATATCATTATTTTGGTGCAACTTATCTATGTGGCAGTTCGCACACTATTAATTCTCCATTATAAGAATCAACGCTTATTTTTACAGTATAACCAATTAAATATCATACCACAATAAATTGATTTTACCTATTTCTTAAGACAGTCAACATAAAATCACCAATAAAATCAATGTTGAAGGAGAAAACACAAATGGAATTTATATACATTATAAAACAACTAAGAAACAGTGAAGTTGATGCACAAGCAGCCACATGCTTATAGAAAACCATAAAATAGTATATAGAAGTACCTCCATTTAGTCATAAATATTAATCTTCTAAGTCCTACAAAAAGGGGAAAAAATAATAATAATTTTCTCTACATCATTTGAGAAAAAACTTTTGTGATAAAACTTTGCCCTTGAGATACTTGTGAAATTCAAGAAAACTTTTGTGGTCAGAAAAAAATGAAAAATAAAATAAAATTCAATCCTTTAAAAATCAAGCTTCAACATTCACCAAATTTTTTACTTTATTCAATGTGATAGATAGCTACAATAGACTATCGGATAATTAGGGTTTCCGTCCTTTAAGCTTCATAACCTAAATATAAGACTGTACATAGATCATTGTCATACCAGATTCAAAGGAAAAAATCAAATATTAAAGATGGGAAGTTAATTAGGGATTTTCAATCCTTATATCCCCAAATCAATCAAAATTTACCAAGTACCAGCTTGTCAGCAGTGACATCACCAGATTTGTTATGGTACCAGCCAGTGGTGGGAAAAATTATCCCAGCCACTTAAGTTGATTAATATATAGATAGATTGGTCAATTAAAATTTTGCAATGTTGCATTATATAAGATCAATATTTGGGTATTTTGTAATATTTTTGAAGTTAAAAAATAAGTTGTGAATGTTGCATTAATCGTTAAATGTGATACTCAGGGCATCTCCAACGCACCACCCTAAATACCCAAAATTCAAATTTTTAGTCTTTTGGCCTCTCCAATCAGGGACTAATTTTTAGTCCCGCTCCCCAGTCCCCCCCCCCCCCCAAATTTGAATAATAACACCCCAACTTAGGGTATCACTCTTCACCCACCCTATTATTGTTCTTGAAAGACCATTTATTTACAATTTTGCTATTACTAAACTACCAAAATGCAATAGACATTAACAGAACTTGTTTTTATGTCTTCTTTTCTTTTTATTTTTTTTTAAAACCTACTTTTGTTTTATATTGTCAATCATTTTTTTTTTGTAGGTTATGTTTTCAATTTTCGGTAAATATATTTCAAAGTCTTTTACTGTTTTCCTTGTGGCTTCATTTTCCACCAAATTTAATAAACAAGTTAATGAATTTATTCTTCGTTCTATAAATTTAAATCTCTTCTATGTTGACATATTCAATTTTTTTTTTGACATGATAAGGAGGATTGTAAGGGAGGAGAATCGAACCCTTGACCAAGAATGTAAATGACTAACAAGAATCCACTAGACTACAAACGTATTGACTGACATATTCAATATTGATTGAGTTAGATATGTGAATTAACAAAAATGGAATGTTGAAGAAACTAAAACAAGGATTAGAACTAGAAAACACATAAATTAAAATTTAGACGAATACATCACTAGGTGCTAGACACATGCATTAAGCTAATAATGGAACAACAACAATATCTAAAGCTTTAAACATGCTCGAGATAGATGCACTTATCGCTTGTAACACGACAATACACAAACGTACGTGGAGTTATAAAATATCCTATTGATGGTATCATGGCCTAGTAGTCGGGAAGATCATTTGATGGACCTCCCAATCCATGCATATACTCATCAAACACGACTGTGGTAGGTTAACGAGGCATTGGCTCCAAGATTTCTAACTCTTCCTCATAATTCTCTCCTATTCGGAGGGAAAAAACTAACGTCTTGTTGGGTCTGTAGTGGAATACAGATCCTGCATTAAGAGCATGTTCTTAACATAGAGTTGTGTTATATTAATGTTTTCACAAATAGTCTCAGTTCATTGCTTGAGCAAGTCATAAAGCATCTGCTTGTCGCCAATGCCCTAATATATAACATCTGCAAGTTTGCGATTCTCTTGCACAAGTTGCTTAATCAAACTCGAAGAAGCTTCACTCTTCCGCTTTCCTTTTGCCTTTTTTTGTGCCCATTGATCTTTGGCTTCGTACTCTTACTTGGACTATCCTCATTTATGTCTATAGAATATGATGATAATCCAGGAAAAGATGAGTTGGGATTCTTGGAACACTATTTCGTTCAAACAAATCCGCATAACTTGGCGATTAAGTAGTCACTTTAGCACCAAATTTTTTTAGTGTCCTTGAGAGGCAGACAAACGTGATCCCACTTGAAACCTTTAGTAAACTCTAGCTTCTCTTCGAACAATATTTTGGCCTCGGCCATCTACAATAATCAAAAAAAGTAACGAGTTATCCAACTACTCAAAAACATAGCTACAACATAATATGCTGTGAACACAATACTTACAATGTGTTTCTCAAATGCAATGCTAATATGTAAGTTTTCCACTTGCTGAAGACGCCCACTTAGATGTCCACAATCCTTTGTTATCTTCTTGTAGTGTTTGTCCAAAGACCTAGTTGTCCTTGTTTGAAAGGCACCACGTGCATTGTCGTAGTATTCAGTTGCAAATCTTTCGCAAGTCTGTTACCCATTTGGTTATTTTCTATAATTGGATTCTGAGAAATGTCCAAGTACACACTAAAAAACAATATATCTTCATCATTGGAGAAACCAAAAGTTTTCTTCTTTGAGGACATTTTCTCACAAGTGTTTTTCATAAGAAATTGTTTAGAGCAAGTTGGGTGCACAAAGTTGGTTTAGAAGTATAGTATTTTCAATGTGTTGGTAGATTAGATTTGTCTAGATCTACAAGAACTTAATCGAATGATTGAAATTGAATTTAATAGATCAACGGATTAGATGAGTTGTACATCTTTAGGCGATGTTAAGATAAGATTATATGATAAGATTTGTCTAGATCTATGAAATTTTTATCCTATAGCTAACACTGGAAAATCACAAGAAAACAGGGCTTTTACCCACATATGTAAGTGTGGGTAAATGTATGGTTATATGTGGGTGAAAACGTTTACCGACACATAATACAAGTGTCAACAAGTGCGGCTATTAATCCGTAGAGGAAAATTTTACCCACACACAGGTCTGTGTGGGTAAATCTTGTACATTTACCTACACATGTGTAGGTAAATATTGTAATATCTACTACTAATATGATTGCCACATAAGTAATGTTGACGTAGACGATGACATGGACGATGGCGTGTTCGCTGAAGTGGATACTGACGCGGCCGCTGACGTGTAATTTGTTTTGTGAGGCTAACAAATAAGATTATATGTGGGTAAAAGTAAAATTCTTGTGTGGGTAAAAGTATGTATACTGTCGGTAAAAGCATTTATGTAAAGGTCAAAGAAATTAAACATAGTTAATAATTTATTCATGTGTAGGTAATAATTCACTTTTTTCTTTTTGTTTTTTCATTTACATCTATAGATTATGCGCATAAAAAGCTTATAAAATTATAAACAAATTTTGTAACCGGAAAATTAAAAAATGGTTGCATAAATATATTAAAAAGACTAAAGAAATTAGAAATGCATTCCTATCACAATGATGTACAATAGAAATTGCAACATCCTAATAAAGTTTGAAAATTAATTTAACAAAATCGAAAAGTAGTATCAACGCAGTTAAAATCACGTCAAGAGTGGGATCAACAAAGCAATATAAATTCTACATAGTTTCACAAGATTGAGGATGGGATGATTCACCAACGGGGGACAGGCTTGGATGGGCTAGCCTTGAACATTGATCCGATGGCACAGGCAAAGGAGGTATGATAAACGAGTCTGTCCAATAGCCGGTCCTGGTTTTACCATTCCCCATAGTTCACGCCACAAATTGCCTACACATCAAGAATGAGTGATTTATTAGCAATGTTCTTATACATAAACATAATTTTCCATCTTAATATTGATTGGCAAAAATTCAAGTCTGATTATGATATATATTAAAGTCACAAAAACCATTACATCACACATCTCATTGACACCATCTGGATTCTGAATATACTTGGGTATCTAGGTTGGTCATTGTGTAATAAAATCACTGAAGTTTGTTGTTTTTTCCAGTCAATTCAATAGAACAGTTAATATTTGGAAGCAACTCTTCTAAAGACATTAACTTCTTTCTGCATTCGCCTACCATGTTGCCCTTTTACAGATAAAGAGTCCCCACCCTTAGAAGTTTTATTTACTTCAGTGTTTGTACCTTGTTCTATCTTGCTAGGGGAAGAGTGCCATCTTACAAAATCTTCTAATATGCACCAGGATTTGCTGCTTGACACTAGTACGAATAGAAAACAATATTTTAATCCACAAAGACATGTCATTTATTCATATGTTATTTGCCATCCGAAACTGTTTGATTAACCATATATTTAAGAATTTACAACTTTTGAATATAAAATAGCATCTGCTAGGTTTCTTTTTATCACTTGTAGAAGTTACACACTGATGTCAACTCATGGAAACTATTCCAGGTTTTATTTAGATTTACTCACCTGCCCATATGTAGCACAAAATCCTCCATCTGTTTGACTCAACACAGGCGCTTCCTATACGTATAAATACAACATAAACATGGGTCGAGGAGCCATAGATAATTTCAAAGCCTTATATAAACTTGATTGGATGACAAAAAGCAGTGCAGTTTAAAGAGAACAAATTCAGATTCCCATCTTTGCATGTAGAAGCAAAACAACGAATTAATGTAAACTAAGAGATAAGTACACTGAAGGCATTATCACCAGGAGCGAAATGACAGCTTCCTATACTGAACCTAATCTTACAAACTTCAAAATTTTGGGAACAGTATCTTACATGCAATAAATCCTAGCATATATAGATGGTGATCAGACTTATGTTTTTGAATCAATTTTATTTTTAAGTCAAGAAACACTATGAGGATATTGGAGTATTTGCCAATAAGGGAAAGTAATAATACAATGCAAACTTAATGCGGATGAGCATTACACTGATTCTATTCTTTGTTCTCATGTTTCAAATCAAATATGGAATAAAAATATAAATTTCCCAGGTTAACAACATTAATATAGAATGGGATCCCAGGGGATGGAGGGAGGCAATGACCACAACGCAAGCATTAGTTTTCACCACCACTAAAGACACCAGTTACTAGTCCTTTATAGTTATCAGCTGAGAATCTTGAGACAATTATCAAGACTAGTTTGACAAACTTAAATATTCTTTCATTCATAAAATCATATTTTAAAACATTTTCACTTAACCAAAATAAATGAGAAGAAAGACGGAATAAATCTAATCCAAAAAATAAAAGGTAAATCAGCTTATATATCCAAGAGAATGAAAATAATGTATTGGGTTTTACCGTTTTAAAGAGCGTGAACCCTAAAAAAAGTGTAAATTGTTAATAGATGGCAAAAAAATTGTTTTCAAAAGATCATGCTACAGGAAGAGCTAATTAACCATGCATTACATCATATTGAACTAGTCTCTTGCTTTTTCCAAGCATTGTAGGGATATTACCTAACCCCAGACTCAAATATATTATACATTTAGCAGGAGATCTAAGTCCCACCTGAACTTAGCAGGTGCTTTTTTAGACCGTGAGAAAAAAAGGAAATTAGAAAATCTCATAAGGTATTTATTATAAGATGAAGAAAAATCAAGAACACTAACATGCAAATCAAGCTATAGAAATGGAGCATCAGAAAAAAGAAAGCTTGGCGAAGGTATAAAATTTTACCCTTAGAGTACCCTGTGATGAATTTTATGCATCAGCAGCAACAGCTCATGGATTCTTGAAACAGAATTTGGAAAACTTTGATCCTAGACTTCTCTTTCTCATGTCTATCGCTTAATTATTGTCGACCAAGAAGTTCCAATATTCTAAGATAAAACATTGCGTCAACTACCCATCAACCAGCTAAATGCATTACAGAAGTGACAAGATAAACCTGATCATTTGGGAACAATATCTTGCATCCATGAATGTCGTACAGCAGCCAAAAGCTTCAGGAGAAATCCAAACAAAAGCAACAATTTGAATATCTCATATTTTCTAACCAAAAAACTTAAACAAAAAAATTAAAAGGTACTAAGATAGCAAGAAATTTGATTTTAAAATTCAAGTCTTCAACCTAATTACCTAACCTAAACATTCTATTAGCCAATTGCCAAATACCAAATTACAAATTGGGAATTAAGAATTTAATATTTAGCCATTTAAGAATAAGGACAAGATCTAAGGAATTTAGGAATTAGGATTTAGGGTTAGAGCCTAGAACTTACCCTTTGGAGTTTGATCGTGATTTGAGAGTCACAGACAGTCGTCACTTGTGCTTGCCTGCTGGTCGGACGGACGGTTAACGGACTGACGAGCGTGCGGCTACGGGCATCAGACGGCTAGACGGGCAAAGGCACTATGTCGTAGCTCCTATGTTCTTTAGCTCAGCCTCACTTAGGGATGGCAAATTTAACCCGAAAACCCGAACCCGATGGGTATCCGCCCCCGCCCCGATTGGAAACGGGGAGGGGACGGGGAACAAAGTTGTGCCCTGAATCGCTAAATGGGCGGGGACGGGTTTTGGTTCCCCCGCCCCGACCCCGCCCCAAAACACGTTTTTTTTCATTTTTGTTTTTTTAAAAAAAAAACTTTGTATAACATCATTAGGTCTCAATAAATTATTATTTGTATGAAAATTACTTAATTATTATTTATTAATTAGGTCTCAAACATTATTATTTTAAGAGTAATTGACACTTTTTTATACACATTATATCCTGGCTTCATTTTATTTCGCTTTCGATGTGGGATTCCATTTGTCTTTACACTACATCAAAATTGGAAGGCATCCCACATCGGATTTATAAAAAAGTAAAATAAGGCCAACTTATTATAAAAGTTGATGCTTGTGACAAATGTGCATTGGGCTAATGGGCCGTGTCTTATGCATGACCTAAATAATTTCCTTATACATTTTAAGTTGATTGGCCCATTTTTATACACAATATTCTGGTTTTGTTTTACTTCACTTTCAATGTGGGATTCCATTTGTCTTAACATCAACATGGGAAGGCATCCCACACTGGAAGTATAGAAAAGTAGAATGAGGCCAATTTATTATAAAAGTTGATACTTGTGATATACATTTCTTAAAGTAATGGGCATTGTCTTGTGCATGGCCTAAATAATTTTCTTATATATGTGTCTTGGGCTAATATTTCGAGTGCATGTATTTTAAATTAAAAAAAATATATATTTCGGGTTAGAGTCGGGGATTTTCCATTCCCCGCCCCGCCCCGATTCAATCGGGGATCGGGGCGGGGATGAGGCGGGGAAAAAAAAATCGGGGTGGGGTCGGGAGAATCTAAACCCGACCCCGACCCGCCCCGTTGCCATCCCTACTTGTTCCTGAAGAAGAGTTTACTCGGTGCTTCCTTTGCCCTACACGTTTCTTGAAAGGAGATGTTAAAACTTAAATTACTGATTTACCCTTATCAAATTATTATTTTTCCTAGGCGCGTCTCACAATAGCTTGCTTATAGAACACGCGCAATCTTAACCGGAGATTTTCACAGAAACGACATAAAAGTCATTTTCTATATGAACAATAATATGTTGGGGTTGAAATTACCAAGTTATATACGTTAAGGTACATCTCTACAGTAATCTCAAACGTTAGGGGTCCTTTTCCGCAAATTACCCCTGGTAAATTGCAACATCCACATGTACGTTTGTTTATCTTTGTTTGATGCTCACCAAAACTAGGTCATATCCACACAATTAAAAAGAAGAAGAAGCAATTATAAAAGAACCTTTTGAATTATACTAGTACAGAAACTCCTATAATGTAGGAAGAGTAAAAATCATTAATCTACACATAATTTTTCAATAAAAAAAGAATATCAAATAATAAAATTTGTAGTAGAAGTTCAATTATTAACATGATAAATGAAAAATGAATAGCACCTTTTGAATTATACTAGTACAGAAACTCCTATAATCAGGGGCGGAGCTACAAGGATGCACGGGCATGCACGTGCATAACCAACTTTTCTAGAATTTTTTTTTTTTTTTTTTTTTTTTGGGTAGGGGGAGGGCGGAAGTTTCAAATGAAGCTTTGAGTTTTTATGCAGAAATGGTTTCAAAGTAGTGTTGAGGAAGACGAACGGAAAGGGGGAAAGCTTTTATGGCACAAACTCCAAGATTGGCAACTTTGGTTTTTCTCTATATCTTTAATAATTATTTACACATGTAACCTCCCGTATCCACGTCTCTCTCTCTCTCTCCCCTTATTTCTTTTATTTTTCTTTTTTATTTTTTCCATTATCTTCATTTTTTCACAATATTTTCATTATCTTTCTTTTCCATATTAATGGATCGTTGTAAATTGTAATTACTTTATGTCACAAGTTTATTTAATTTATTTTTTATTTATTTTTTTCTTTTAGGTAATTAGTTTTATATATGTATCTTCATTTTCTTTTGGGAAAGTTTTCTTTATTAATATACATATATATATATATGAATATAGAAACACATAATTTTCAATTACTTTATTAAAATCAAATTAAAATAAAAAATACTTAATGTTTCCTCGCTGAGAAATTAAAGTTATCTAGTCATGGCAACTATTTTAAATTAGTTTAAAATTAAGTTGATTTATATTTTTATCTCGTAATATCATTTTATTGGTTCACTATTTTTGAAAAATTAACTTTAAACTCGTTTAGATTGTTGTCAAACACATTAATTTATGTGATAAGTTAGAAACAATAGATTTCTTTTAAACTTGATAAATAAATATTATGAAAATGGTAAGGCTATATAAAAATGTCAATGAATTTTAAAAAGCATCAACAACATGTTTCGGAAGGGGAAAAAAGAAATGAAAATTATCACTTTCGGTAGTTTTTACTTCTAATTTGTGCATACCCAGAGCCAAAATTCTTGCTCCACCACTGCCTATAATGCAAGAAGAGTAAAAATCATTAATCTATACATAATTTTTCAATAAAAGAAAGAATATCAAATAATAAAATTTGTAGTAAAAGTTCAATTATTAACATGATAAATGAAAAATGAACCTTGTTTAAAATTGACTAAAGCAACCAACAATTCTATATACACTTCTCTTTAGTATCCATTGCATAAAGGAATAAATAAATTCCAGAGTAAGAAAAGAAAACAATCTTTTCTGTAGTTTACCTTAATGAGGCAAAACCCATCTTTTGCATCATTTCAACAAGCAGAACATTAGCTAAGCAGAATATACAAAGCAATGATTCAGTCCTATTTGCAAAAAGGCCAAGATTTCAAGGGAAGAAGTTACAAAATTTTAGGATGGATTCTAAGAAAGGACAGTTAAAAGTAGTTAGCAAAAAGGCCCTTCAAGATGGATTTTGAACATCATACTCGTTGATTTGAATGTGACAACCACACCTATTCGCTCACGCAGCCCCTAATGGAGTTTTTCTATGAAAAAATGAGATCTCCCTAGAGGAGCTAAAAGTTCCAACGTGGAGGGCCAACTTGGTCCTCACATTTGCAACCCAAAATTCCCGTGATTTTTTAAAGAGCGCTTAGCTCTCCCTCTACGGAGTGAAAATTACTATATAGTTATATGTGATTGGGGATTGAGAGATTGAGGTCCATAGTTGGACCGCAAAATTCCCCCATTTCCACTGGGCCCCACGCGGGAAAAGAAGTCAAATCTGTTCAATAACCCCACCCACCCAAACCCTCCCCCCACATTTTCAGAATCACAACCTCTCACTCCCAAAATTCGTTCTTCTTTCTCCCTCTCTCTGGATCAGATCGCCCCGACCCCCTACCCAACCCAGACTGAGCTAAATATCCGGCCTGTGAAGCTGATCGGATGACGGAGACCCCACCCGCACCCTCCTTGTGTGATGGAAAGCCTCCCTGAAAACCCCTCTCTCTCGTGCTAAGCTCGGTCCCCCACCGAATCCAAACTGCCCACGAATTTCCCTCCGGGTAAATTTCCATTCCATTATTTGTGTTCTATTGACCCAATTTTTATTTAGTTAATATTTGGTAATTTTAGGGGTCTCTTGCATACTGCCCCAGCCCAAATGGTAGGGAAAAAATGTTGGATTTTGTTGTTTTTCAATTAAGAGCTACTCATAGTTAATTATTCAGCCAATGCTAAAATATTAATTTCCCTTCTAATTAAGCCGCTGAGTTGGCTACGGATAATAAGAAAATTGAATATTTTATTTTTCAGATTTTGTTAATTAGTGATAAAATAAATATATGAAACAATGGCCTATATCTATTCATGCGCTTCACCTTGATGCTAATTTCTTTCACTTCTTGTGGTGATATTAATTTTACTCGTCGTATATGTGATTATGCATATATGAAGTGCAGCCATTAAAAGAAATCTAAGAAATGCCTAATGGAGAAGATAGCATCGTGGGCATGTCTTACGAAAATGAAATTTGATTTATGTGCCTTCTATTGGATCTCCTTCAAGTGGTCACACAATGTGTGCTATCCATACAAATCAATGGACAGTTTATTACCTCAAAATGCAATTGGTCATGAGATTACAACCATATTACGTATGTCGCCGTTGAATGCGAACTGCAATTAGTCTATTGGAAATAGAAATCAAAAAGTAGAGTTAACAAAAGAAAACACATGTTAAACTTTAATTAGAATCTACTAAGGCAGTTGGCTTCAAGAACCTAAGATTAAATTCACTTAAACTGTTGGGGGATTGACATATATAATTCTGCCCCCAAATAATATTCAAATGATATGAATTATGCACTTAACATTTTTCTGCAGCTAGAATTTAGTTTAGTGTAATAATTGCACTTGTTAACCAAAAAAAAAAAAATTCCCTTCTGCCGTTATGGCTACAAAAGCCATGAGGCCAAGGGGTTTATTTCAGTAGTAAAGACAGCCCTACTGAATAGTCAATCTAAGTTCAAGTCACCATTCCCACCCATGCAATTTTCAAACTGTACTTAAAAATGTCAAGACACAATAATGTAGGCAGATCCAATATATCACTACTAGTTTGCACCACCATATTTAAGTTATAGTAAATAATTAGCAGCACACTTGGGAAGAATATTATTATTGCTTCCAAAAAATCGGGAGAAAAATAATAAGAAGAATAGTATTCCTCATTGCTGTTGATTATCATAATTCCTTGTCATAATTTGTTGTTAATCAATGATGATAAGTTGAACTCAATTTTGAGACATGTGATTCAGTTAAGTATAATTATATCCATTAGCATCACATAAACAGGATGATGATCAATAATGGTAATAAACAAATAAATTACAGTTTAAGTAAATCATATATCCCTGCACCTAGAGAACATATAATTGAGTTCTAATTAAGCTTGTTATTTGATAAGGTTGACTATACAACTATGAAAACAGCAAGCAGGGAAGTACACAATTCAACTTAGGTAGTTTGTGAAAAAAAATTTCAATTCAGACCATTTAAGCTGGTTTGTAGATTTTTCTAAGGGGACTTAAAAAATGCATCTTCCATTTAGCATGTAGCTACAATTTACATGCCCTATATTCAAAATTTACATTCTACGTGCTATACTTTATATAACGATAAAATAAAATAAAATAATCAGTTTCCTATGAAAATATAAGAAAATTTTAAAATTGCTAACATGTAAATTGAGTAGACTAAAATACCCTTATTGAAACTGACAAGTCACACTTATATATCAATTACTTAATAATTTAAAGTAAAAAATAAAAAGTCATTTTATTCTTGCAATTTCAACATTATAGAAGGAGCCAGATATAAATTCATTTTTACCACTTGGCAGATTTAATTTTATCGTATACTCAAAAAATATCGCCGAGTTAAATTGTACATGATATTTTGTATTATATTTTTACTTAATTTCTTTTTCGTATATTTAATTTATTCATAGTACTTCATCTATTATTTATAATTATCTCTTAGAAAATGAGTAATAAAAGAGATTAAAGAAAAAAATTAATTTTTTGATAGAAGATACGGGGTGGTCATATTTGGACCATCACTGTTCCTAATTGCAGCACAAATTTAAAATTATTTTTTATTTACTAAAAACACCATTGATTAATTTACTTAAATGATCTCCCTTCCTTAATTTTTTTTTTTTGAAGTGCACCTCAGGAAAAAAAAAAAAAAAACCTAATTTTATGTTTACACCCCCCAAGCTAGGTAATAATCCTAAATCATCTTTTATCATCAAAACCGTATAATATTAACTCTATGTTCGTCGTATAATAATCGTTTAGAAGTATTTTATAATAGAGTGGTATTCAATTGTTCATTTTAGAGTTCAATTAGTACATACTTTACATTTGAAATCTATTAGCAGTAATATTTAAGCACAATTTGGTCTGATGCTTCCATCAATGCTGGTGCCCAAGGCGATGTATTTGTACGACCCGGTAAGCTTGGGAACCATTGTAGCGAATGCAGCTGTTAATGAGTTGTCTCGCCTCTTGGACACTTGTGCACAGATTTCAAACGCCCGGAAAGTTGAGGTGTCGATCACTATCCGACCGAGCACGAATTAACTGTCGTGTAATTTCTCAGAAGTCATAACTGTTCCCATATAATGTTGTAGTTGTAGACATTCTGACTGTTTGACGATTTGGCCTTTAGTGTTGTTGGATGTATTCTAACCAGATGCATTATTGCGGTATTGCGGTTTGTGGTTGTGGATTTCAATTTCTAGGTGTAACATTCTGACTGTTTGCCGATTCGGCCTATAGTGTTCTTGGATGTATTCTAACTGGCTATATTATGATGGTATCACGGTTTGTGGTTGTGTATTTCAATTTTTAGGTGTAACATCGTGTATTTGTGCAATATACCCATAATGCTAGAGAAATCCTTGCTTAAAGGCGTAATTCAAAAGAGTTTTGCGAATAGTAATCTAATACCACTTTTTGTAGCACAATTTATTAGCCTAATACTTCTGCTTTTTTTCCCCCAACCTCACAAACCGACTTTATTTGTACTTCCATGGGAAATACGGTTTGGCTTTTGTCCGATAAATTTTGACAATATCTCCCCTACAATGGCAACCCATTAACCCTGAGAATTTTATCACCTGTGAGCTTTCTTCATTGCAACAATTCACGATATATTACAAGGGCTTGCCTAACTTGTCATAGCATTTCAAATTACATTCATTTCGCATACAGAGATATCATTGACCGGAATACAATAAAAAATAGTTCCCCTGAAGCCTAAAATGACCAAAATTCTCCCGCATCCAACGTCCTGGGGAACAGCCATATAGCTTTCTGCATATGATTTGGCAAGACTTACTAATAATAATCATTGTCTCCCAAAATAGCTCATATAAGCACAACATAATTGTATCTAAATGCATCATGATATCAATTACCTATGGTGATATTTAACAAAGACATGTTTGTGCGGCACTTTCGTATGTTTAAATCCCACCCAACCAGGAGAGGCATAAAAAAGTGGAAGACCATGCCCTGCAACGAATTCAGTAAAATAGTGCTAGTCACGCTGCAATTCACGATGAATAAAGCGATTTTTTACGTACAAAATGATCGTGACTATAGGAATGGCAATGGGATGGGTATTACCCGATACTCGTGGGTATCCGCCCTGAATAGGGAATACCAGCGCCCGTTAAGTATTGAGGTGGGGTGAAGGATTTCACCCCGAAGTCTTATCGGGTTGTGGTCGGGTACTAGCCGGCCCAACCAGCCCTAACCCGAGACCCGATTTAATCTTGTTTTTTTTTTGGAATAAAAAAAATTTAAACCTGAGTAGTGAGTTGGTGAGAATTTGATCCCAGATACCCAAGATGGAAACAATAAACCTTAACCATTCCAGCTAATACCTTTTTTCTTGAATTTTTAACTAACCTTAATAATTAATTCATGTAAAATTTGAGTTTTCTTAAAATAAAAAAACTAATTCAAAGACAAACCAAACCCTTCCTTAAATCGACTGCCCTCCTCTTGTCTCTGTCTCTGTCCAACTCGAACCCTTCAACTTCAAGTCTCCACTAATCTACCCAATCCCAAAGTCTCCACCTCCACCGCCGCGCCACACCGTTCTTTTCTTTTTTTAAAGAATTTTTTCCTTAACGGGACGGGTAACGGGTAATTTTTTCGTACCCGCCTCAAACCTCCCCCGCCCTGTACCTGATTCAATCAGGTACGGGGCGGCTACCGGGGGGGGTTTCCTTAATCGGGTGGGGGTGGGAGAAAGTATACCCGTCCTGTTGTCATTCCTACGTGACTACCTGTGTCAAAAGTAATCGACCACCAGGCTGATTATGCAAAAGATGTTCATAACAGCTCAAAAATAGCAGGGAACATGAGATGATGCGGTCCATATCAGCTCAAGGTTGGCAGAGCATATACTCTAACTTGTTATAGCGGTAAGAGTTTCCCTGGTGCAAATGCCGTGACAGTTAGTTCAATATATGATTTCCATCCAACACATCCACTAAACTCCACATAGACAAGCAATGAATATATGTTTCAAGTAATGAACCAACAAACACCCAGCCATGATTTCTATCCAACACCCACTAAACTCCACATAGAAAAGCAACGAATATATGTTTCAAGTAATGAACAAACAAACACCCAGCCATGATTTCTATCCAACACATCCAACATACACACTAATGCCTCCATCACTACATCCAACATAGGATCGCACAACTTTTACACAGCAGTAGTAATCAGCATGGACCATTTATAGTAAATACATGTTTTCAGGGGCATTTATCCTTCATTGTAATTCATTTAATTATATTAATTAATATTATTTGCAATATAAGAATAATAGTTAAATTCGAATATAAAAAGTAACCCGTAGTGACTTGGAATACCAAAGGATTGCACTTTGCATTTATCATGTGGCCAAGAACAGAAAAAGAAAGGTTGATGATCATGCAAAAGCATGAAACTCCATCCTATATTTAATAGTTTATCAATTAAGAAAATATTATTATGTACTAATGATTATTATTATTATGTAACCTTTGCGGTTGAATATGAAATTTTCAAAAAATTAGTGGGACATTATTGTCCAAAAATGTTTCATGATATGTTGGCTTTTATCTATAGTATTGATAATTGTCAGTGAGTTGGGCCAATTAATACCTTAATGATTACCTTTGTAAATATAATTAATTTGTGATTATATATGCTGAAAGTTCCAATTTTATTCGGCAAACATTTCC
>CAVNYN010286298.1:0-18555 GCA_963692815.1 Nyctanthes arbor-tristis | reverse complement strand
TCTTTCACGGTTAACGAGTCTGGCTTCCCCTCACATCCTCCATAACCGTGAAAGACAATCGTAATCCCTCTCCCAAAAATCAAACATCGTCCAAATTTCGGCGGTCAGACCAGCAGTTGTCGATCGGAGCAGCAACTGGAGGAGAAATAACCATTGAAACTCAGGTAAGCAGAGTCTTGGCTATTCTTTTCCTTTTAAATCTCAGTCTTTCTTTTCAAAAAAATTTCTTTTGACACTGTGTTAATTTTCTCGAAAGACAGTTCACCCACACCGAGACTAATCTCCTCATCTTTTCCTTTTAATCTTCTAGCTTCACGAAAGCCAGAAGTAGAAGAAGGGCAGGAAGGTTCCGTCAATGGGTAAACCAGCTAATGGCATTTGCAAAAGCAGAGAGCAGCGGCCATTTGCTCATGAATTGCATTACACAGCTAACATGGCGCCGTTGGATGAGATGAAGAAGAAGACATTTCTGCCATATCGGCAGGGACTTCTGGAGTGCCTCGGATTTAGGTATAAGAGTTACAGTGCTCCTAGTGGATTCTCCAAAATCCAGACTCCTTCTGGCAACAGTTAAAACAATTCTCGATAATATATGAAACCATTTTTTTATCTAAGGTTAATTTGTACTATTATTTTTGTTATTGGTGATTTGGATATATGCTTTCCCTGATGCATATAAGCTAGATTAGTGATTCTTTCTTGGTGCTCATTTTTGTGTTAAATTCTGCATAGTGTGTGAGTATGTGTATATACGTTTGTACGTGGATGGTTAGTAGTATTTTGCCATTTCTTGATCCAAATAATTTGTTGTGCCCGTGTTTTTTCTTCATGTCCTAGCTATATCTGCTCACTCGAGTTTCAACGATTATTTCTCCTCTAGCTGTTGCTCCGATCAGCGGTTGCTGCTCCGACCGCTGAAATTTTGGCAAGGTTTGATTTTGGAGAGGTTAATTGTTGTCTTTCGCGGGTGTGAAGGATGTGAGGGGAAGCCAAACTCGTTTAAAAATGGTGAGGGATCTGTTTTTTTACTTTAGCAAACTTTGTGAAACCCATAGCTAAAACTATGTGGTGCTAACTAAGCGCCACATGGGCAGATCTGGTTCCAAATTGGAACCAGATCTATCACTATAGAAAGGCCGCAACATATGCTTCCTCATTCAAAATGCCATTAAGAAATACACTCTTTACATCCATATGATATAACTTGAAATCCACATGGTATGTTATTGCAAGTAGTAATCTGATAGATTCAAGTCTGGCTACTGGTGCAAATGTCGCAACAAAATCTATACCTTCCATCTGGGTATAGCCTTGAGCCACAAGTCTTGCTTTGTTCTTGATGATCTTACCTTGTTTATTCGACTTGTTTTTGAAGACCTACTTAGTTCTAATAACATTGTCTTCAGAGGGTCTTGGCACTAGTTCCCAAACCTGATTTCTTTCAAACTGATTCAGCTCATATTAAATTACTTGAACCTAATTTTCATCTTGTAAAGCTTCTTTTACATTTTTAGGTTCAACCAGTGAAATGTAGCGCAAGTGACCAAATTCTTGTTGAAACCTTTTCCTAGTCACCATCCCTTCTTTTCTAGATAGGATTTTGTCAACTGGATATACTTTCTGACTTCTGGTAGATGGTTGTTTCCTAAGTTCTGGTTCAAGTTCAGGTTCTGATTCAGATTCAGGTTTTGCAACTTGATCATTTTAACCTTGGTTGGATGTATCTCACTTATAATCTGTATGTCCTATTGCAGTTGACTGAGGCGGGATATGTCCTGACTCAGTTCTAATAGTCTGATTCTGTACTGTGATGATTTCCAAATTATCAATTTTAGGTTCCTGTGAATAAACAGAGTAGTCAGCAGTATCATCAACTTTGACATTTACATACTCAACAATATTCTGAGTATGCATTTTATAGACTTTGTAAGTTCTACTGTTCTCAGGATATCTAACAAAGACTCCTTTATCAGATTTGGAATCAAACTTTCGTTGATGATCTTTATCATTCAAGATGTAGCATTTACTACCAAAAACATAAAAATAGCTCAGCTTATGTTTTCTGCCTTTCCAAATTTCATATGGAGTCTGATTAATTCCAGGTCTAAGTGTTACTCTGTTTATGATGTAACATGCAGTGTTCATAGCTTCAGCCCATAACTTAGCAGTTAATTTTTTACTGTTAAGCATAACTCTAATCATTTTCTGTAAGTTCTTATTTTTTCTTTCAACTACATCATTTTGTTCATGGGCCCTGGGTGTAGAAAACTCATGCATGACACTATATTTCTCACAAAAATATGCCATGATCACTTCAGATTATCTTCAATGTAACACCTTCATCAGATTTCTCATTTGAGAGTTTCTGGAACAAAACACAAAATTGTCAACTGTATCAGATTTTTCTCTAATAAAATCAACTCACGTATGTCCATCAACACAAAGATATATGTACCTATTACCACCAATACTTTTAGTTTGGATAGGACCTATAAGATCTATGTGTATAAGTTCAAGTACACTGGAGGTAGATAGGTGCTGACTTGCTTTGTGTAAATTTCTGATTTGTTCACCGTTCTGGCATGGTTTACATATGCTTTTGGGAATTGTTTTCAATTCAGGAATACCTTTTACAGCTCCACTTTTGGTCAATCTGAGTGGACTTTGATAGTTCATGTGACCCAATCTCTTGTGCCAAAGTTCTACATGGTTAGTGCTAACAATTTTGCAAGTAAGCTTGTGATTCAATGTATAGCATTTATCACTAGACCTAACACCTTTGAGTAAAGTTATTTTCAAGCAAGTTTGACTCAATGTCAAAATCAAAAACTTTACACTCAGTTTTAGAAAAGAGTACTCTAAGATTATCATCAAACAATTGATCAATACTCAAAAGATTTACTTTTAGATTAGAAACAAATAACACATTCTAAAGAGTAGGTAAGCCTTCAATGCTGATATTTCCGGATCCCTCAAAGTGACCTTGTTGTCCATCTCCAAATATAACCAAACTTATTTTAGGTTTTTGGAAATTGGACATCAGCTCTAAGTCACCTGTCATGTGCCTAAAATATCTACTATCAAAATACCATGTGCTAGGGATTAAAGCACTCAAAGATAATTTAACAACATAACTCTTGTACTCACCCTTTTTCTCCTAAACCTGTCTCACTTTATGTTTAGTTTCAGGTATTTTAACTTTGTGCGTACTGATCAAATCTATGTATTTCTGACAATGAAAAACATCATGACCAAATTCACCACAAAAGATTTAGTTTACATGTCTGACCTTACTATACACATTGGAGTTCTGAACTGGTCTAGCAGTAACAAGTTGGCTTCTGCTATTCTGTTGTTGCTACTTTGGTGGACTGTTTTTCTGGATAATTCTGCTGAAAAAGGGTCTAGACATATCTTGCTTGGGTTTAGAATTCTGCTTTTGTCCTACATGCTCTTTTTGGAAGTTTCCCCATGATTCTTTCACAAAAACTGTCTGTTAGACAACTTTGCTTTTTCCTTTATATCCTAGTCTAGATGTCTCACTTGAAGTTCTTCCTGACTTCAAGACTTCATTCAAACTTGCAGCTCCAATTGTCAATTGTTTGATCATTTCATTGGCATACTCTAGATCAATTGTAAGCTGATTGATCTGCTCATCTTTTTGTTCAATGAATTTGTGCAGATCTCTATTTTCATTATCAAACAATTCCACCATGACTTGAAGCATATCAGATTTATCTTGTTCAGCAACAAGTTGACTCTGTAATAATGTAGAGTTTGGACAGGATATCTCCTCACTTGTAGATGATTTTGTAGTGTTAGCAGTGAGGCAGTTCAGAGAACTGGGTTGAGGATGGACATGTGCTGTCAGAATAGTAATTTATTCTTTTGATGAAGTTTCTAATTTTGATCCAGACATGTCCTCCTCGTCTTCACTTCAGGTAACTTTCATGGCCTTTTTGCCTTTCTTCCACTTCTTCTGTGCATTTGGACATTCTGCTGCAATATGGCCATACCTTCACATTCTTTGCCCATTATTCTGCTAGCAAGTTGTGCCTTAGAGAAGAAGTTATCTTTGGATTTTCTATAGCTAGATCTCTTCTGTTGATTTGGTTGTTGTTCTCTATCTGGATTTTATTTTTCATCTGATAAGATCTTTGAAGCCTGTACTAATTTTTGAAACCCTACCTTTTGTTGTTTGCTCTTTAAGAACTTCTTGAATTGTTTACTAAGTAGTGCTATGTTATCTTCTTCATCAGTCTCTTCCTCAGTTTCAGAATCTTCCACCTTGTTTTTGAATGCAATCCCATATTTTTTCTCCTTTTTTCTTTTGGATAAGTTCAGCTCGTATGTCAGTAAGGATCCTACAAACTCTTCAACCCTTATCTCTTCCAGATTCTCGCTTTCTTCAATAGCAGTAACCTTTGTGTGGAATCTATCTAGAGATCTGAGAATTTTTTTGACAATCTTCCGCTTAGAATATGTCTTGCTCAAAGCTTGTACCATGCCCAGCTACTTAAACAGTTAAACTAGTGTATAATGAAACGCAACCTAGATATGTCTAGCTCGAGTATATATGCGAAAAATAAATAACACCAGAATTATTGACGCAGAAACCCGAAACGGGAAAAACTACGGGCACCCTTACCACAGGACAACCAATCCACTAATCGCAAGGAAAGTTTAGTACAGAGAAAGATAACTAGTGATATCGCAATATACACTAAAAATTCAAAAGGAAAACTTATTAAAGAACTCCCTCCTTACACTTTTTAACATGTTGACAACTCTCGTTGCTCCTTCTTTCTCTTGCGTTCCTCCCGGAACGTACATCAAGCTTCCAGAGATCTCCCAAACTCATTTTAGGACATTTAAACTCCTAAACTACTTCAATCTTGAGTGGATATATGTCGGTTGCCTGCCAACGCACTATGAAGGGTTGACAATACAAACACAGCTTGAAACATGTAAGACCAATTGCAAGTATAGAACTCGTGGATTTTGGCAGTGTGTTCGTCTCTCTTGTTTGCCTTGAGCTTTGAAGAATAATTTCTATGGAATGCTTTGCTCAACTCGTGTATACTTCCTTCTCGACCTACAAGAGATATATATAGGATGGAATTTTAATTCTTGTGCAAGCCAAGAATTAAGGTTACCAAATCCATATAGGAGACAAACATAAGGAAAGTTAGAATTCTATATTACCATAAACACAAAACTTTTCTTATCCTATTAAAACTTAACATGCACAAGATTTAGCCTAGTTAAATATGGTAATCAAAAGACAACTTAAACTAGGAAACATTAGAACTTGCATGTATTTAAAATTCTTGAACCTCAAGTGTACACACGGCCCAACACTAACTTTTCGGCCAAGATACAAAATTTGCACGCTAAAATAAATATGGCACGTAAACTAAGTCATGCAAACACGTAACAATATGTTGACACATTTTGGCACTTAAATAAAATTAGGAATGTCAATATTTTTTGTACTAACAAAGAGAAAACATGCTAAAGTAAAAAGAAATATAAGTTCAACCTTGTCATGGCCAAAGAAATATTCACTTAAAATTAGGAATGTCAATATTTTTTGTACTAACAAAGAGAAAACATCATAAAGTAAAAAGAAATAAGTTCAACCTTGTCATGGCCAACGAAATATTTCAAGTTTGAACTCAGCATAAAATAGTTTTATACATAACAAGACACATTGAGAATGAAGAAGAAAATTGGTATGTTTCCCACAGTAAACAAAATTATCCAAAATATGCAAACTTGAGATTAATGAAAAAGATAGGCCAAGTGAAGTTGAATTTACCAACTTCGGAGAAAGATTTTTTTTTTCCAGTTTTTCTTGTCAAATCATGCTATGTACATGCAAGAAACGAACAACAATAACACACTTAGTATCTTTACTAAAGAATTAACTTTTTAAATTAGTATTACGAAGAAAACAGGATAAGAAAACTGACCAAGAAATTGTGGTAAACAAAATCCGTAGGTTTCTAGGACAAAACTTCAGTTCACTTCTCTCTTGAGTCTCCTCTTTTTCCTAGCCCTTCCTTCTCTTTTCCCATATAAAAGAGAAAAAAGAAGCAAGATAAAGAAAAATAAATATGCAGGTCAAGAAAAAAAATACATATGAAAAAAATTTCTTCAGCGCTATGAACATATATTGGGATGACATCCATTACCTTGGTGCATTGTTCTAAGACCAAAATGTTTTCGATCACAGTCCAATATATCATTATCACCAAATTGTTCAACAACTCCTCATAAGTAAACCCAATATAGCATCATTAGTGAAGTACACTCATAAGAACTCTTTAATCAACAAAATCTAGTTAACTATTGGACAAAACAGCAAGTATCATGCCATAATAACGATTATCTTCTCGATGTTGAATAATAAATCGTCATAGCATCAACATAACAACTGATAGATGCTTTATTAGGTTGTCTAATTTCTCCATACTTGTAGCTTATTGTGTGTTTTATTATGTTAAAATATTTATTTATGTTTAGTTTATTTATTTGTTATAGGAAGAAGGGAAAAAGTTAAAAAGATTCAAGTTCGGATGTGCTTTGTAAGGATTTTGGAGCTCGGAGACCAAGGCGTCAAGCAACAAAACATAAGAGACAGGAAGAGAAAAGAAGAAAAGAAATAAAAAAAATATATAAAAGGTATGATGCAGCCGCACCGCATGCACGTGCGACCACACCGGTTGTGCACATTCAAGTAGTAGGCGCGGTGTGGGCGCCCTACCGCATTGGTGCGCCCGCACCCATGTCTCGGTTCCAGCAAATCTCCTTATGCGGCCGCACGGATGGCTTGTGTGGCCGCACAGCCCTGTACGCGGGGAGAATTCATTTTGTTTCCTAGTTTTATTAGTACTCTTTTTATGGGATAATTTGTACACGATTTTTACTCATTCTCTTAGGGTTTTTAGACTCTATAAAAGGGTTGCGTCTTAGGAATAAGAAGACAACATAACGCAACTACATGGAATTATTTATTTTACATCAAAGACAAGTTTGGAGGAAGTTTTTCCCGAGTGAGCCACAAGGCTAAATTTTTTTCTTCCTCCGGTTCAAGGAGACGTTGTTGCTACTTCTTATTCTTAATTAATCAATTCCAATAACGTTGTTTCTTACTCTTTGGTGAAATTATTGTGTTCTTCTATTCTTATTGCCTATGAATATTGGTTGTTTGACCTAGTTTAGGCCAACTCCATTAAATAATTAATTTTCTATTGTTAGAGTTGGGGTTTCAATCCGTAATTGTTGTTTCTATTAATTATCAAGTAGCAACTAATGATTGTTAATCATTAGAGATAACACAACCTAAGTTAAATAGATCGAGCTTGCGGATTTATTGCTTAGATTAACTATTTTTCTAATTTTTCATGCAATCGTTGTTCTAAATCTAGAGATCTTATTCTAGGTTGTCTAAACGGTTAAGTCTAACTGAAGAGTTTAAAGTTGATAGTTTTGCAAGAAAGTACGAACGTTGCTATTGATTACCACCTTTTATATGAAGTGTACAACTAAACCAAGAACTGGAGTTAATATTCATGTTTTTATCTTCTTACTTGTACTTGTGTTTTAATTGATTTTATTCTTTTCTTTAGTTTTTAGTTCAATATTTTACAAAATCCCCCTTTTCTTGCTAGTTGACCCGAAATACTTTGATATATCCAACTTTCTTTGTGAATTTGACCCTTACGTGCCACTTCTACAAATTCTTTTAATTTTAGCTGAGTAAAGTATTTATTACTTTGGCGCATTCAACACGTGATCAAGTTTTTGCTTAAGATTCTAAAATACTTCCTCTGTACATTTTACTATTTTTAAAAAACTTATCAACTTACAATTCAGAGCTTAAATGAATAACATGGTTAATAGTAAAGAATGACTATATTCTTTCCTAATATTTAATAACTGTTCACCAGGAATAAAGTGTTTTTCAATTCTCAAATGATAGTAATATTGCTCCACTATCTGATAGAAATTATAACTTATATAGGACATAAGGTTAAGATTTAAGAAAAATGGAATTTACTTAGGCGGATGTATATAATTTTAAATATCTCTGTTTGACATGCTTTCTTTTTCATGCTAAAGCTACTATTTCCAATAGAAATTATCATGGCTTGAAAACATTATTTACTTTTAGGCTAAGAAAAACATGCTTGACACAATAATCAAGGAATATCCCTTTTGCTAACCAATGTGCAAACTCAGTTCACCTAATGCTATTCAAATTGTACAAATATTCATGCTTTCAATCCAAATGGATGAAGGAGCTGTGACTTTTTCTCTCATCAACAACCATCAACATAAAACATAAGGAGACAGAACACAAATACCTTGAACAACAACTGTTTAGAATTAAAGAGCCATGCCAAACCAATTCAAAATATAATCCTTTTTTACATATTATGCGCGTGAACTTAGTTTGACAACTTTAAATCTTTTTAAATACCAAAAAACAAAATAGAAAAAAAAAATAGAGACCCTTGGAAGAAAAAAAACATAGAAAACAAAATAGAAAATAACAGACTTGCAAATTCAAACAATTTTCTAGAGGTTTAGAGAACCTTGGGAGAAACACAGTTACATAATTTATGGTGTTGCTGAACTGAAAACCAAAGCCTCTGCTTCGATTATACGGTGCCGGCTCTTCCTTGTGGTTGTGTGATTATTACGGTGTTGCTAAGCCAAAACCCAGCTGAACCGAAACCCAAACAGCCTCTGCTTCTTCTTCAATGATACGGTGACGGCTCTTCCCTCCAGTTGTGTAATTATTACGATGTTGCTGAACCAAAACCCATCTGAACCGAAACCCAACAGCCTTTGCTTCGATTCTATAGCGATGGCTCTTCCTACAGTTGTGCGATTAAGGTCGGGTATAGCGCCAGGTGAACAGTAAAAGAATGAGGAAGAAAGAATCTGCAATTGAGTAGCAATCCATAGATTTCGAGGAGGGTAAGAGGGATTTTGGGTTGTCTAGGCAAAATATGGGTCGGAGGAGCGTGGGATGATTTGAAGACATAATGACATACGTTGCCTCAACAATGTGTCTTTTTTTTGTCCAATAGGGGTGAAAACCCTCCCACGGTCGGGGCAAATAGTAAAAAATAATAAAATAAAAATGAAAGTAAAATTTTCATTATACATTTTACTTTTATCCCTAACATGACTGAAAATAATAGATACATGTACAATTTCCCTTTTTTAGAAAACCCTTAGGGTTTGTTTGATTAGCAAGAATTTTCCATAGAAAATGACGTTTTCCACCTAAATTTTTAATTTTGTGGTGTTTGATTCACATTTTTTTCATGGAAAATATTTTTCTTCTTTTCGTCACGTGACTACATTTTCCTTAAAAACAAGGAAAATATTTTCATATGGGGGTGTAGGTTTTTTGTTTTCTAAGTAATTTATATTTTTTTGGAAAAGTCCGCTTCCAATCAAACATGTTGCAATTCATTTTCTATGAAATTTAATTACCGGTAATTCAATTGACAGGAAGATATTTTCTTTTCAACTAAATTCCAGATTTATAATCAAATGCATTCTTAGTTTTTTCTTTTATTTCTGATAGCAGCGTGATGAACAATTAGCAAAATTGTGGGCTTCATATTTTGTTATTGGAAATTACTACTAGAATTTGTCATTTACGCTGATTTAGAATATGGGTGGATAATTAGGTAGGTATAGTGAAAAGAAATTATTTTATTTTTTATTATTTTTTATTTTAAAAATAATAAAGAATAAAAAAAGAAAAAAAAAGATAATTCTTTCCACGCTACCTATATATAAGGCTTGGCATTATAACCGACAACAGTTTTCCCATATCGGGTCAACCGTGGGTTCAACACATCCAACCCAATTCGGGTTGGGTCGGTTATCAAGTTGAGGGTTGCAACCCGATGAAACCCAATCAACCTGATGTACTTAAACCGAGTCGGGTCAACCCGACAAAACGGTTTCTTTTAATTTTTTTATTAAAATTGGAACATGTTTTTAGGATACCAAACACTAAATGCAAATATGCAATCCATTTTGTATCAGTTTATCCACTCATTCGAGACATAAACAAGATGAGAAAAACCCGAAATCGAAATTTTAAGCCGCCTTTGTTGCTACCTCTAAGTTCTTGATTCATCTCCAAGGCTCCAACTTTCACTTTAACCTCGACTCCACTGGTTGATTCGTTGTTTGATTCACGCCACTACCAACTCTAGTTCACCTCCGTCGCCATGCGCCTTTGATCCTCTGATTCCCGACGGCTGATTGCTTCTCAGATTCTCGCTGGGAATGCAAGCTTTGACAAATCTTTCTTTTTCTTTTTTTTTTCCTCAATTTTTCACTAGTCACGAGTATTATTGAGTAGATCTTGATTTGCTATTTCACTTTCTCATTTCTTTCTTGGTTAATAGATGCATGAAATTTGAAAAGTGAAAATAAACTATACAAAAAAAGAGAGGCGGGGCGACTAGGGTTTGTTTGATATGAGGAAAATGGCTGAAGATTTAATTATTATCTTTGGGCCGGGTTAAAAAAAAGTTTTGGGCCAGCCAGCCAAACCCGATCCAACGCGGATCAATTTGGGTGGGGTTGACATTTCCGTCGGGCTGGTTTTAGCTTCAAAATTTGGAAACCGACTCAAAGTCAGGTCAGTTTAGGGTCCGAGCCAAAACCGACCCACCCGACCTGACGCCCACCCCTACCTACCTAGTTCCACCTACATTCTAAATCAATGTAAATAATTATTCCGATATTCATTTCCAGTAGCAAAAAAAAAAGATCTAAAATTTGCTGCTTGATCATTCCGCTACTATCAGAAATGACAAGAAAAAATAAGTGCAAGTATTTGTTATTTTCTATCATGTTAAAGATATATAGGTAGAATGAGTAATTAGTTAGGTTTCCTTTTTATTTTTTCAGTATATTTTATAAAAACGTTTTGTTTTTATTTAAATAGTAAGGGTAGAAATGTCATAAAGGCCTTATGAGAGAATTTGTGAATGGTTGGGGACCTACGGTGTTGAAAAGAAGTTAGAGAACCAAACGATAAAAATTGTAAAACTTGGGGATCATTTGTGAAATTAACCCTTTAGAAAAGGCTAATTCCTACTAGTTAAACTTAGTTTTTCTCCCCACCGTGCCGTCTATAGTTTTCTATGGAATCAGATCTGGCTCTATATAAAGCACAAGAATCAATAGAAAACTGCCAAGTCCAAAATCATTGTGCCTCTAACCTCAACCTTTCAAACTCGACTATTCTGACCACAAATTTTTTCTTCTTAGTGTAATTAACCTTTTTAACTTTATTTTTTAAAGTACGATTATCATATTATAGCAATACAAATACGAATAGATATATATTCGTACAGAACCCAAACGGGTAAATCAACAATACACACCCCATACATGGGAATACATACTACAAATAAATTGTAAAAAAAAACCTTATATAGGGAAATTGAACCTGCAACATCTAGCTCCTAGTATCTTAGCGTAACCCTCTAACAAAATGAGCTAGATGTCATTAGCCTTTTCTGTAATACCCCGTAATTTTTAATACTTAATATTTTCACGAATTTTAGAAAATTCATCAAAATAGTGAAAATAATGGAAATTCCAAAATCCATTGAAGGTATGTGTAACAACCCACCCCTAATGAAAAATATAATATACTATTTTATCCCGCATAGCTGAACACAATTATTTACCCCGACAAAATCGGCATATTTCAATGTATTTTAGTTAGACCCTCCTTGAACTTCCAGTGGTCCGTATTATTGACACGTAAATCTATAGTACAAAGCAACTATGTCAATCATACAGGGCCCGCGTCCCCACGTATAAAGCACCGCGTGAGCTCATCATAAGTAAGACATGTCAATATATACAGTGCGCACATGCCTTGTTCCCAAGGACTTACTATACTCTTGACCATCACCAAGGACTTACCAATATCAAAAGACAAGGCCTGGCCATATCATATCCACTATCAGGCCCTAATACTGCATCTAGTATATATACCTAAATAGTGGGCCGACGGGCCCCCAACACTGCGTCCAGTGTATATACCCTATCAGCCAGCCATCGAGCCCCTAACACTCACGAGGAGTACACTGCCCCAAGTGGCATATCTACCAAGAGGGCTACATAAGCGGTGTATTATATGGGGACATCATATAAATCATTCATTGCATCACCAATGCATGACACACCATATCATGGCATATTCCTCACGTGTGCTAATCATCACATGCTCAATGTATGCGTACTTGGTGTGCTACACATCATGCACAGTATAATAAAATAATCTATTAATGCACAAGAGTAAACATACATGAATCATTCACGTATCACACGTAAGAAGCTATACTCAACAAATTAAACTTTGTACTGTAGGTGGAGTTATCATATTTACCTCTAAAACTGCTTGAACACTCTATCCCTATATCTCATGTATATACACCATATTAAAACCACACGTTAATAGGATGTAGAAATTAGTTAGCTAGTTGAGAGGTTACCTGGCTGGGCATGTACTCAGCTTGGCTGGCCATAACATATTACGTGGTTGGCCAGGTAATATTACCTGGCTGGCCAAGAAAAATGCCTTAGCTGGCCAGGTGGTTTTACTTGGCCAGCCACTTTTGAAAGAAATGGAGGGTGCTTTGTCACGCCCCCGCTAACTTTACAATATTTCCGAATATCTTAGGGAAATTTACAAATTCTGTAGCGGAAGCTTTTATTCAAATAACGAGGACGGGACGTGCGAAACAATCCAATTTATCTTATCTTACTGAGTTTAATAGATAAAGATAATTTCATAAGTTAACAAATCGTCAACCTTTTAAAGAAACATTACAACTAGGTTTTTCAAGAAAATATATAAACACAAGAAGTTGTATTAATAAATATATTTCATTGATTATCAAGGTGGGCCAAATCATTAGAAAACTTTTACAATGAAAAGTAGAATTCAAATCAATAGAAAGATTATCTCTCTCTATTTGTCTTATATGTTATAAGATGTAAAAACATTTATACTATAGGGGTAGACATAAAAGTATTAAATTCGTGGTAGCATCAATGACAAGTTTACACCACATGCACAACTCTACTCCCATTCGCGAGCACGATCCAACTTCCAGCTTGCCCTGCCTTTCAATTGTTATAACTCCAATTATCTACAAAAATTGTAATAAGTGGGGAGTGAGTACAACGTACTCACTGAATAACATAATCCTTTGATTCACCTTTCGTTTAGGAAACTCATTTCCAAGAAAATACATTGCATGTACAAAGCTTTTCAATGCACAAAAGGGCCCTATCACTAGTTAAACTACAACCCGTGGTGCACGCCAGATTCAATTCAATTAAGTGGATCCACAATGAACCCCGGTAGACCCATACCGAGATTCCAATTCAAGGCAAACACCACACTAATCTTCCCTATTCCGGGATCATTGAATAGGTCATAGTGTAGGAAACAATTCAGAATGGCCAAGAACAAATAGCAAGGCCATACAATCACAAAGCAATTCAAAACGGGTAGAGCATTAACTAGCGATACAAATGCAATAAATCCATCTTTCTTTCAATAATAATGCATCCAAATCCATGTTTATCTCATCAAAATCATCAATCAAATACACATTTATCTTATCAAAACTTTATGCATGTAGAAAAGGAATCAAAGTATTAGGTTACCCGTCTCAAATATTCTTCGAATAATCCACGTGAAGAAGTATCTTTAAAGCCTTGATATTCCTCAATTAAAGCTATCTTTCAAGCTATAATCCTTCCATATATGGTAAGGGACTCTTTTCAAAGGACAAATAGATATTTTGGTGGGTTTTTATCGGTTTTCTTCTTCCCTAGACCATTTTGGACGAATTTTTGGGGTCGGGAGAGAAAAGAGAAATGGTTTGGGAGCTCTTGGAAAACAATGAAACCCTTAGCCCCTATATATAATAGTTAGAATTTAGCTAGTTTTGATAACTTTTGAATTCTGCCAATTATATCGTGACAAGTGGCGCCAATCACATCATGACAAGTGACACAAATCACCTCATAACAAGTGGCGCGATGTGGCGCCGCATACTTGGCGGGAAATTGCCCAAGAAGTCCTTCCCCTTGCATTACCTTTCAATCAAGTCCACGCTCTTCAATTCATGTCAATTTAGTCATTATACTTTAGTTTATGTCAATTATCAACCAAGATCTTTCTTTAGCGTCAATTCAATAACAATCTTCAAGCAATCTTACAATAATATTCAAGTAATTCTTCCAAAACAACAATTTTGTTGCTTACCTTAATTTGTAGAAATTTTCGGGATGTTACAATCTACCCCCCTTAAATAAATTTCGTCCTCGAAATTTACTAAGTAATATGGTGGTAATTATTTTTCAAAAGCATAGTACGCAATCGGATTATCCTCACTTCAAAGAATGGCTTCCGCTGCGCACTCAAATTCCTTTTTATTGTCAAGAACATGCGTGGTGATCGAATTATTAACTCCTTTTTCATGCAGGAATTTTCAATATCGAAGTTCAAAAATCAAATTTATCCTTCCTTCTTAACCCCAAATATACCATAACTAAAAATTTGGGTTGAGCAATTACTCAAAATTTTAACAATTCCAATTACCCGAAATTTTATGCAAATTTTATTCAGATCGGTTTGGATTGTCAGTTGATCATTTCTCTAATTTGATTCCTTGAATCTTATGCTTTTCATAACTATTTCAAGTCCATTCCCAATTTTCGAGCTAATGTTCCATAATAGTTTCAAATTTTCATTTTTGAGTTTCAAGTTAAATGGCAAGTACTAACCGAGGCAAGAAAGGAAAATCAATCGGTTTCAGAGTTTGATGAAATAGAGGGGTGTTGGCAAGAAGAGTTAACAAAGTAACAATCAATAAAGAACCAAAGGGTTAACGTCATATGAGATTAAATAAGATTGAGGGAAAGCAGACAGAAACATGAAGTTAATTTTACATAAGTTCATTGTTAAGCAAGTAAAATTTCCTGATTGTACAAAGAATCGTTGGCGATAGATCACAATTCAAGCAATCTCAAAGGTTCGATCAAAATGGTATAGAGTCATGGAATGAAATTATGTAGTGAAAAGCAAAGGTAATAGGTTATTAAGTGAAATTTCTGAGATGACAATTAGACAATCAAAGAGGAACAATAATAGGTGAGAGCAAAGAACAGAGAGAAGAAACAAATTCTCCCCAAATTTCAATTTTCTCCCAAGGTAGCAATATCAATTCATATATCAAAGGTATTTCGATTAGCAATGACAATATAGGGATATTGACATGATGAAGTTTAGCCAGGAAAATAGCAAATAGTCAAGAATTACAGAAGGGTTAATGTTCCTTGTATTCAAATCAAACTGAAGGGCATCTGAGAGAAAATATGAAATTCTTTATCAAGCAATAAGTTTTTCGAAGTTGTGAGGGAAACTATTACCCATAGGTAATGGTCAAACAATTTCATAAGCTTGATCAAATGGCAACAAAAGCATTGGATAAAGGCATATAATCAAGTAAGGCAGAAGTCAAATGAGATTCCAAGATTTCGAATAGAGAATCGAGGACAATCAATAATGGGTGAGTACAAGCATAAAGGGAGAAATAAATTTCAAATTTTCAAAGAAACTGATGGCGATAGATCAAAGGAAAGTCTTTGCTAACGGTTTCCCATCTTATCAAAAGGAATTTTCATGTTTGATTTATTCTTGAGAATAACACAAAACAAAGCTTAGGATCAAGTGATGAGTTAACAAAATTAAGATCTCAAAATTAAGGGTTCACTAGTGCCAATAAAAGAGAAATGTTCTCAAGTTCAAGTACAAAGCAATAGGACTATTGTTGATAAATCGAATGAAAAGAGTTTGTTAGGAATGCGTAGAGCAAAAGGAATAAAGCTAATTAATTATAAGTAAAAGGTCATATTCAAGGAAATACAATTTTCAGGCAATAAGTGTTGGGTCTAGCAAAAGAATATTTGAGAGACTCAAATTGTTTACCTGGATAGATCAGATATAGCCTTCTTAGGCAAGAATTGAAAAGATACTATTTCAAAAGCTTTTTCTTGACAATTCGGAGGTTCAAAATTGTGTCGAGAAGAAATCATGTTCAATAAGGTAAATTCTTGGTTTAAAGAACATTGGGAATATTGTCTAAAGAAAGTGTTTCGAGATACATTGAACCAACATGCAAAGGTCTGTTGGAACACAACAATGAAGGAGGCAATGGCCAAATTAAAGGGCATTATAAGGGCCATATTTCATACTTCAAAATGTAGGTATATTTGTATACTTCCTTGGAGTAATCAATAAGCATTCAGATTTGGCAAATCAAATTTCTTGATTTGAAAAGTATCGGTGATTTCAAGAGTTTCTCAATAGTTCGATGAATTGTGTGATGGATGGCGATTCTTGATGATTTAAGGGGCCGAATCGCATTCAAAAGAAGTCAAATTCGGCAAAACAAGAGCAAGTGTTTCAGTATATATTGAAACGATGTGCAAAGATTTATTGGACATAATTATGAGAGAGACAATTGATCAAATCAAAGGGTATAACTACGAGAGAGGCAATTGATCAAATCAAAGCGTATATATATTGAGCAATCTTTCATTATTCTAGGCAAGCTTATGTTTTGCCTTAGAGTATTTAGTAATCAATAAAAATCATTGGTCCAACAATAATTTGAACGAAGTTGGGAGACTGAATTCAAGCTTCTTGCCATATCCTTGCCACATTTACTTTCCAAATATTAAATCAAAAGATCAAAATAGGATTAAAATTTATCATGGTTCTCAACCACTTTCTGTAGGTATTACTATTTTTAGGAACACTTAATTTAGTAACTCAAAACAATTTTATCAATTCATTGAGTAAATTCATTCCAATTAAATGGACAAATTCTTAAGGATCCATGAGTTTAATTCATGGCCTAAAATTTATCAATCAAATTCTTAACAAATACTTTCGTTAAATCTTTCGGATAATTCTCAATAAATGAGACTTATAAAGTTCATAAAATAAGCATCAATTTGTTTCTCCATTTGCCCAAAATCGTACTTTAGTAAGTTGATCAAAATGGAAAAGATCTCAACCTTTATATTCAATGACAAAATCTGGTGCACATGTTGGCGGTTTTATAACATAATCCAAAAGTTAAAATTTCAAGAATCAATAACGGAATTAGCACAAAATTCAAAAGTCAAGTTTGACTAAGAAAATATTAAAAACCGGGCTAGGTTTGGATATAGAATGGCCAAAAATTTCAAGAGCCAATAGCAAAGTTAAAGCATAAATTCAAAATTAAGTCTAAGCAAGAAGAATATTAAAATTCAGGTTAAATTTGGGTACAAAAGACCAAAAGAAAAATTTTCAATAACAATTATGTGAAAGACATAGTGTTTGTGGCCTGACCATGAAATTTGGAGACCCAATTGCAATTTTTCTAGAAAAATCTATAACTTTGGACTGATATGGACAAAATCAAAAAGTTCAGGGACTTGACAACAATTTTTTTTCAAAATATCGGCCCTTGACCGCCTTAGCCGCGGTCTGGCCGTGGGGAGCCGCGGTGTGGCTGCGGCCGGACAAAAAAACTCTGTTGGCCGCGGCTGCCCGCGGAATGCTTGCCGCGGGTGCACGCGGCCTGTGCCGCCGCACTGTTCATCACTGTGTGGCCGCACAGTGAATTTTTTTTTTTTTTTTTTCATGTCTTGTGCAAATATTTTGGTTCCAAAAATACCATCAAATACATAAAGAAACCATATAATATCCTTTAAGATAAACTTTAATATTTGAAACTAAAACGAAACTTATCATTCTTCCTTTTCATTTTTCTTAATTTCATTATTCTTACCAATATTGTTGTCAAACAATATTATTATCAAAATTTAATACCTTTAATTCCATATGTCATCTATTATGTTGCATGACTCATTTCTTCAACTTTTCTTGAGTTAGCAAGATCAAACACTTATGACGAAGATTGAATAATGTATACCAATAAGTCATATATTTCGTTTGACTTCAATTCCCCATAATTCTATCATGTACAAAGGATTCATAAGTTGGTAAGTATTTACTTACTAGCAAGTCGGTTGGTCGATGCCTCGCGCAGAGTAGTTTATGCATATAGTGCCCCTAGAACGTTGCTCTGATACCATTCTGTCACGCCCCCGCTAACTTTACAATATTTTCGAATATCTTAGGGAAATTTACAAATTTTGTAGCGGAAGCTTTTATTCAAATAACGGGGACGGGACGTGCGAAACAATCCAATTTATCTTATCTTATTGAGTTTAATAGATAAAGATAATTTCATAAGTTAACAAATCGTCAACCTTTTAAAGAAACATTACAACTAGGTTTTTCAAGAAAATATATAAACACAAGAAGTTGTATTAATAAACATATTTCATTGATTACCAAGGTGGGCCAAATCATTAGAAAACTTTTACAATGAAAAGTAGAATTCAAATCAATAGAAA
>CAVNYN010286295.1:0-24025 GCA_963692815.1 Nyctanthes arbor-tristis | reverse complement strand
TTTTTCCTTTTCAAAATTACATCCGAGTTTTTGAGGGGTTTTTGATTTTCGCATTTTAGATTTTATTTTGCTAAAAGTTTTGATTTCAGATTTTTTGATTTGAGGAGAGATCTAAGCCTTGGATCTAAGGCTGTTCGCGTTAGCGCGCCTGAGTCGTCACCGCCGTGGGAATTCCGGTTCACCGACGTGAAAATTTCAGGCGTGAGGACTGAGGAGGGACTGGAGGTTTGGGTTTGGAGGGGGTTTCGTGAATTTTTCCATGAAAGATTCCAAGTTTTTGGATTTTTTTTAGGGCCCCATGAATCTCACGTGGCTCTCCACATCAGAGCCGGACAGATGATGATGATGATATGATATTTGTCCTATTGTAATTAATAATTTTAACTTCTTACTAGAGACAAAAAGAAAGAGTTCTGGAAAAAAAAATAAATAAACAACGAGTTGTTTCATTCCACATTCGTTTAGAAGTCTTTAATAGAGTCCCGCTCCACCACCCACGGTAGGCAATGCCTGTTTTAGAGATGACAATTTAATCTAATTCAATCAAAAACTTGCGGAGTTTGAATTAAAAACTAGCACGTCTAATAGTTTGATTGATAGAAAACATCTAATTTTTCATTGATTTTTGCTTGTGCACCCCAAATACCAGATTATATCAAGGAAAAAAATTCGTCTATTAATTAATTACTTTTTTTTTTTCAACCATTCAACTGAGTAATTACTAATTGAATATAAGAGAAACTTCGGGAGAAAAACAGACTTTAAAATCTGAAATTCGACGAGCACACGTCTGATAGCAGTTATATTTCCCTCTTTTTATTATAGAACCCAATTTGAGATTAAATCTACAAAAAATTGAATTGAATTTAATTACTAGAACTAATTATGGGAGTCCATTTTTCATCATCATCATCATCACCTATTCCTTCTATCAGAGCTCAAAAATCAGAATTCTTTGAGCAATTTGCGGACTTGTTCGAGCGTGACAAAGAGGACCACAGTAAATGGACCTTGCCTTGAAATCGTCGGAATGAATCCTTTGTAAAGAGACAGGGGACCTTCTGCTCTAATAGTCGTCATTGCACAATCCATGGCTCCGCTGTACGGTGCCGCCATTCCGGGCTCCACCTTCATGTTCATCACCCGAGTTTTGATCACGTCTAGCGGATTCGACGCCACCGCCGCCACAAATCCGGCGGCGAAACTGGCCTTGACGTGGGTCCCCAACCCGTCTTTCATTATTCCCTTTTCCAGTATCATTTCTTTGAATTGATCGTACGAAGCAAGCTGAGATGCTGTAACGAGCATAGCTCTATTTACTGTAAGAGACGATCCACGCCAGAGGCTTGAGACTCCTTCGTTCTTGGCCATTTGGGAGATGGCGTCCACCACGCTCTTGTAGTTCCGGCGCTGCGCCAGGGGGAGCCGGCCGTCGGCCTGCATTCGGACCATTGCGACGTCGGCCGGGTTCCCCACGGCGGATCCTACGCCTCCGGCGATGAGGCCGGCTGAGATTTTCCGCATCAAGGGCACGTTGTTGGAACTGGGGTCGGTCCATTTCTGCTTGAGGACGTCGTAGAGTCCCATTCTGGTGGTGAAGTAGAGGGTCTGGCGGAGGACGGTGGCGGAGACGCCGGAGAACAGAGCAGCAACTCCTTCTTGCTGAACAAGTCTGACCCCAACTGCAACCGGTCCGACGCGCGGTGGCGGAGGGAGGCTGATGTGGGGATGGACATGTCCGGCGGTGGTGTGAAAAGCCAAAGCCGGGCGGAGAGTCTGAAAAGCAGGCGCCGGTGCCGGAGCTTCGCCCTGAAGTTGCATACGGACTTTAATGAGATCAAGTGGGTGAGTACTGCAGCCTGCAACAATGGAAGCAATTCCTCCTTCGAAAAATCCCTTCAAACCCATGTCGAAAACAAGAAAATCTCTGTTTTGCAACAAAATTTGCACTTACAATTCGAGAAACGATTTGAAGTATTATCTTAAAGAATGAATTTATGAACGAATGAGTGAATGGAACTGAGATGAGAAATTGGGAGGAGAGCATAATGATATATATGGAGAAAGGAAAGGGTGCGGAAACTATCGGAATTGTGGATTTTTCTAACAATAGTATTATTATTATTATTATTATTATTACTATTATTACTATTATTATTATTCTTGTTATTATTGTTGTTATTGGTTTGTTTATTTATTTTACGATGTGTTTTTTTTTATTGTAATTGTTATTGGTTTGTTTATTTATTTTATGATGTGTTTTATTTGGTTGTAATTCCATAAGCATCTGTATTGCTTAGAGCATTTCTAATATTGGGGAAAATCCAAACTTGGGTTTTTCTTCTTTTAAAACCAAGTAGTGGAAATAAGGGTGAAAACCCCACTTTGATCAGTCCGGTTCTGATCCTATATGTATGGTGCAACTATGGCGCCATATGGGGAGGTGGAGAGCCACGTGGGATTCATGGGGCCCTAAAAAATTCCAAAAACTTGGAATCTTTCATGGCATAATTCACGAAACCCCCTCCAAACCCAAACCTCCAGTCCCTCCTCAGTCCTCACGCCTGAAATGTTCACGCCGGTGAACCAGAATTCTCACGGCGGTGACGACTTAGGCGCGCTAACGCGAACAGCCTAAGATCCAAGCTTAGATCAAAAAATCTGAAATCAAAACTTTTAGCAAAACAAAATTTGAAATCCGAAAATCAAAAACCCCTAAAAAACTCGGCTGTAATTTTGAAAAGAAAAAACCTGGTGAATTTTAGCTCTTGGAAATTTTCAGATCTGCAATGGGCAAATTTCAGATCAAAAATTGAGAAGAACGGGTCACTTTCTTGATCTTTTTAAGATTATTTTTTTCTAATTTTGTTGTGCGGTTGTGTTTTACCTTTACCGAAGGACACGCAGGAGATGTGGAGACAGAGATTTGGTGATTCCTGGCGTGCTGCTCGGACCGGGAAATGAATGAGCGTGGGTGAATGATGGTTAAAAAAATTCTGAATTCAAAAATTTTTTTTTTAATGTTCTTTTGCTGTCATGTTTTGGCTTCACCGGAGAACACGCCGGAGATGGTGGAGGCAAGAGATTTGGTGATTCTTGGCGTGCTGCTCTGACAGGGAAATGAATGAATGTGCATGAAAAAATTCTAAATTGACAATTTTTTTTTAATTCATAAAGTGAGGTGGATTAATTGACAACATGGTGTGCTTTGTTGGTCATCCACATCATCATATGATACCATGGTGGTACTACCTAGGTGGTGTTAGATCAAAATTGTGTAACACCTTCTTCCGCAACTATCCCTGATTTCGGAGGGGAAAAAAATCATGCTTTCCCTTTTGAAAAATTAAAAAGTAAATAATTTTAGTGTTTTAGTTAGCGGTTATTAAGTTTTGACAATTCTTTCCATCATATTTTGACTACTCCCCCTGTAATATAATGAAAAAAATATTTTATTTTGATTTATTTTTAGTTCTACTAGATTTTCACCCGTGCGTTGTATGGTTAGACATCTTATCAAAGTATCTACGTAAATATCAATATTTAGTTTTAATAAATTATGATAAATAATAAGTAAAAATAAATTTTCATTTCTATTGGCATCATCTTACAATAAATATAATGTACAGTAAATTGAAAGCAATTAACCCAATCTAGTTTTTCACACGTGTGATACACGGGAAAAATAATTTAAAATAATTTAACTTATTATAAAGATTTGAGAAATTAGATTCTCACATGTGATAAAAAAATTAAAAACATGATATCGTATAAGGAGAAGACTACATATAGGGGTAGTTATTTTTTTTTAATTTTATTTTTTTTTAAATTCTTAATTATTAATAGTTATTTTTTTCAAGTATAGTTATATTCTATTTTAATTTTTGTTGTATGATATAAGTATTCAATTTATAAAAAACATCAATTATATTAACTTTATTTGTGTGCATCAAGACCCATGTGATATGATGATATCATAGTCAATTTTCAAACATTTGAATAAATCTGCTCTTGATTGTTGTTTTCACATTGAAATGAAAGGAAGATTTAAAAATATAAAGATAAGATAACTTAAACATAGAATTATAAAGATAAGATAGAATTATAAAGATGAGATAATTCAAAAATTAAAAACCAAAAAGTAGAAGGGATAAATATCAAAGTTACCGTATTGGTTACCACAAACCAGTCAAAATGACCAAAAAGCCCCCACTTGAAGCATTTTGGGCGGTAAAATTACGGTCAAACTGTATCACAGCACCTCTCATTTTATTAATATATAGATTGTATATTTTTATCAAACATACGAATGAATAAACGTAATTAGATTGATATGTTATTTGCCTAAAAAAAAAGATTGATTATTATGTTTATTATTTTTATTATAAAATAAATAATAATTGCCAAGCGCCCACGATAAGATCACAATAGGGTTAATTTCACATTTCGTGCTCAACCTTGCAGTTTGTATCGCCTGGGTTTCTGACTTTTTTCAATCTACTGGATCTCCAACCTTTCAATAACTCACATGATTGGTCTTTCTTAACGGTTTTCGTCAATTTTTCCGTTAAGTCACTAGTCAAATTACCATTTTATTTATTTTTAAATTAAAAAATAAAAAGTTTAAAAAAATAAATATATAAATTTTAAAAAAAAAAAAAGAAAGAAAGATGAGGGACCCCGTGTTGCAGACACCCCCACCCCCTCTTTGGCTCTAGGAAATGGCAACAAGTGAAGGCGAATATGAATATCAACTTGATACATCAACCAACAAAAATAAATTTTCTATATGTCACATCTTATTAGACTCCTACAAGAAATATATTTTTTGTCTTTATATTTTAATTTAGATTAAGAGTAAAAATGTTATTTCAATAACAAAATCTCATATCTTTGGATGGTAGTGTCCTTTTTGAAATGAACAATGATACATTAACATTGAAAACACCAAATTTTAAAATCATAGGGGACTAAACGATAGGTCCATATGTGCAAATTAGTATAAATTTTTTTTATGCCCTCACAAATATCGCAACTCAGAGAGTCAATTGACCAATCAATGACGGAGGGCTCAAGAAAGCATTCAATTCCGATAGAATGAAACAGTCAATTGTTACATAGAAAGCTTCAAGCCTGACCAAAAGGTCGAGGTGAAAGATAAATCTTTTTAATTAGGATAAATGAGCGAGGTACTCAGGAAAAAAAAAGGGAAAGAAAGAAAAGAAAGAAGGTTAAAGATTTTTTTTTTTCTTTTGAATAAAGTAATTTTTTGATCAACTAAATCACTTATATCGTACAATAAAGATAATGCGCTTCATCCCATACGTGTGGTGAAGAAAATGGAATAGAATTCCTCGCTAACTCGTATGCTGGAAAATTCCCTTGTCTTTTTGATAAAAGTGACGAAGAACCCTCATTTTGTCAAAAAAGCAATAGAACCCGTCACTTCAAGTTTAAGCGAGAGATAGACGGACTTCTTAAAACACAATTTGAACAGTAAAAATTACGTCAACAGAAAGCTTTCAAATTGTGCATTACGTTCAAAGGCAATTTAATGCTTTGAAGATGCTTGTATATTTCCTATTTTTATGTAGCCCTCCATCATTTATTACTCAACGTGTCATCTCTTAATCACTTCATCACTATCCATTTGAGGGTTCTTTGTGGAAAAAATCCAAGAGAAAAGTCAAGAGGAAAACTTCCATTTCTCAAATAATGTTTATGGGAAGCATCTCAAATGTACATTGGCAGTGTTAAACTCTCACTATCCCCTCTAAAATGGATTTTTTCCTCAATTCCTCTAAAATAGTTTTAACTAGTCACATAATATGAACAATAAAGTAAACTTTAGTGATGATTTAATAACACAATACAAGTTAATTTTAATTAATAGTTTCTTATAACAATCACTTGAACTAATACTATTTTAATTTCATTGGCTGCACCTGATACATGCTTTTTAATTTTTAAATTAGAAAATAATAATATTCATTAAATTAATATGGGTGCATAATCAAAGTATCTGTCGAGACAGCTAATGAACAACTTGTTGTGACTGATAATAGAGAATAAATTGACCAATCAATGCACGATGGTATGGAGGGTTCAAGAAAGCATTGACTAGTAATTCCAGCCTAAATTGAAAGAAGAAGTCAGTGATTATAGCTAAACGTAAAGAGTCACAGAAGTCAGTGTCTTTTTGGGACAACATCTAACATGGTGATATTGTCTTCTTTGAGGACCTCAATTGCTCAAGTAATACCAGATATCACCCTTAAAACTACAAAGCCCATAGGCCATGGTTTAATGATCGATCATTGGGAACACAATTCTCTTAGGAAATTTACAAAATCTTGAGTGAACCACCCACAAAAATGTGGTCGCTCAAGTGATACTAGCAATCATCTTTAAAATCATAAAATCCATAAAAGCAAGGGTTTAGGAATCGATTTATGGGGGACGCGATTCACTTAAGGAATTCACAAAAATTGGGAACCACCCACAAGTGCTTGGTCTCTAAAGAAAACAAAATCGTCTCGTTAGATGTGGTTTCAAACACACATAAATAATGTTCAATGCTTGTGTGTGTGTATATATATATATATATTTTTTTTTTTTTTTTTGTTGAAGATTCACAAGTCAATGCATGCTTTAGCGCTCCATCATTGATTGATCAACGTGTTGTCTTTAGTGCTAATTTTACCACAATATAAGTGTCACCAATTTTTCAGAATTTTTTTTTAAGTACAACTAGAATACGCAATATATATAATTGTATCAAAGAAGAAGAAGAATATGTAGTATAAGAGCATCTTCCATAATGGGGGAAAAAGTCAAGGAGAAAAAAATTAGAGGGGAAAAACTCATTTTCAAATAATATATATGGAGAAAAAGTTTGGAAAATATGTGAATCAATATAATCCATTTGTTTTACTACACATTTAAATCAAAATCGCATTCTTTTGAAACAATTTTACTATTGCAACTGCGCATAGATTTGAATCTCGTTTTAGTTATTACACGTAACTGTGAAATTTTGCTCTCTCTTCTCTCTCTCCTTTTCTTAAATACAAAAATATTTTTTCGTTACAATTATTCATAATAGACCATAGTCTCATGCGTATAGTATCTCATTTGTCATAATATTCAATTATTTCATCTCACATTATCAATTGTTTGGTTATAGTATTAATATTGAAGACGTGGCCAAATACTATTGGTTTGTGCAACATATGTGGGTTAAGAGTTGAGGGGCGATTCTCTTAAAAGGGGGCCAAATTTGGCTCACTTAGCTTTTTCCACCTTCAAAATGAGTTTTAAACCTTATTTCTTCTACATACGATTTGGTTTTAAAATGGGAAAAACCTAAATTTGGGTTTTTAGCCAATATTAGAAATGTTCTAAGCAATACAAATGCTTATAGAATTATATTCAAATAAAACCCATCGTAAAATAAATAAACAAACCACCACCACCAACAACAACAACAATAATAATGTCAGAAAAAACCACAACAACTCGTGGTTGATGGGAATTGAATCTGGACTTTAAAGGATCTCAGTACTCCAAAGTCCAACCTAACTAATTAAACTAGTCCTCATTTGATATTACTATTCTTTTATACTTGGGTAATGCGGTTTACCAAAAGAAAAATAAACATATATCACTTGGACTAATAATCTACAGTCATGTATTGTATTAAACTTTACTTAATTCTCCTCCTAAACGTTCACCATAAAGTTAATATCGACTCACTTTTCTACATGGACTGACTATCATGTATTATCAACCGTTGTGTAATTACAATGGTATTAAATGATAAATCAAATAAAAGATAGTAATATCTGATTTTATTATTATATGGCCATTTATTATTATTC
Source organism: Nyctanthes arbor-tristis (assembly GCA_963692815.1). Lineage (NCBI taxonomy): Eukaryota > Viridiplantae > Streptophyta > Magnoliopsida > Lamiales > Oleaceae > Nyctanthes > Nyctanthes arbor-tristis. The sequence continues at coordinate 16,145 of CAVNYN010286295.1, read as the reverse complement.
TTTTTGTTGTTGTTGGTAGATTATCAAATCCGTACCAATAGTAAATGAGGCACAAAATTCTTACATTATCAAATTATTATTATAGGCACATTATTACCAATAATAATATATATGAACTTTATAAGTTTAAACCTAAATAAACTTTCTTGGATAAGATCATCTTTATGGACTTTAAAATCATAATCAAATTTATTACTAATGTATATAGAGTTCAAAATGTATTTTATGTATTTAGGTTTAGTGAAAATAATTTGTGATCGATTCCTTGAGAAAAATTTCAAATCTAATTAATGATTTATTCTGTAATATAATATGGAAAGGTTTACAAAAAGGGGGTTGGGGTGTTACAGAAGCATACAATCCTCTTTTTATAGATACATAGAAGGGCAAAATAACAATTATAAGCTATAACTTTATAATTAAGGGTCCGTTTAGAACTAATTATAAATCAATTGATTTATAATATATTTTGAGTTTTTGAAACACTTGTCAAATTCTACAATTGACATTTCACAGACTCATCACATCAAATAATAAATTTTCACTTTTTAATAAAATTTAACCAACCAGATTATGCCACATATTTTAAAAATTCAAAATTCAAAATATATTATAAACCAATTGATTTATAATTGGTTCCAAACGGACTTGCAAGTTGTGAACGTCTAACTAATAATCCATCATTTGGTCACCCACTTAGATATCTAAGAGTATCTCCAATGCAAATGTCTAGTCTCAGAGTGATGTGAAAGAGAGATGTAGACACATAAACTTTACAAATTTCAATTTTCTCTCTCTCTTCTTTCACTTCTTTCTTACCTTTTTTTTTTCTTTATTTTCTAGATTTTTTTCACAATGTTTTTAACACTTTCTACAGCTAGACGTTCTCAAAGACATTGTGAAGGAAAAAAGGAAAATATAGAGACGAAAAGGTCAAAAAAAGTGAAAGAGGAGAAAGAAAATTGAAATTTGTAAATTTATGTGTCTATATCTCTCTTCTTTGTCACCACAAGACTAGACGTTTGGATTAGAGATGCTCTAATAAAACCACTTGAATAGATAATCAACTTACACTCTCATCCACTTGTGTAGATTATAATTTCTATCAAATAATCATCAACATATAATCAACTTGCTAACAATAAGTTGATGCATGTGTAAATTATGATTTCTATCAATTAATCATCTTGTTTACAATTGATGGATGTATAAAAACAGGAGTGCTATTAGAAATTTTCCATTTTCCAAAATTTCAGCACTAATTTTAGAAATGAATAAATAAATAATTTAAAAACTTTTAACCGTCGCCTGAGTGATTCGAACTCTCGCGGGCCAACCCCATGTACTTAGCCGGAACACGCCTTAACCGCTCGGCCGTAGCGAGTACGTCCTTTCTTTCTTTGACAATCTCCTAATGCTCTTGACCTTTAACAATTCTCATGGACGGAATTTTTACATTATCTTTGCCAAATATTTTATTAATACACTCCACGCATGCCAAGATATCCTGTAGATGTGACAATATTCCGTGGTTAAAATGAGTTAACCGCCTTTTTAAATCAATCATCTATATATTATCACATACTCATAGGTATAAAATGTGGGAATAATAAAATTTTTGTTATCTTTACATATTATAAGAGCTTTCCCAATGCACTAATATGTCATGATAATATCTTTTGATAATTGAATAAAAAATCATATGCGTCACGTTAAATGCTTGACATTATCACATTGTTAAGAATAATTTATAACTAATTGATATTGTCTACCATATAGAACGCCTTCAATGTAATAATGTGTATGGTGCACATGGCGAATGTACGGTGCATATGTCATGAGAAACCTAATGATCGGAAGAAAGTGAATAAAAAATAATGGTAAGGATGATGTCTAGAGGTGGCCAGGTAAGATCTTTCTTTAAAAAAAAAAAAAAAATCTCCTGCTATATGTCTGGTGGGAAATCATATGGGTTATCCAATGATCCCTTATCACTAATAATTCCCCGCCAGGTGTGCGTCATTCCACCAAACCTATAGTGAAAGATTCGAATTCAAGATTTTTCTTTTAAGGTAGGTAATGTTAATTTGATTCTCATTTTATTTTACCCATATATATAATTTTTTTTCAGGTAACATCCGCGTGCGTCTAAGGAATTTGAATGAAGATTTTAAATGATTAATTAGTTAAGAAATTAAACTGAATTCACCAAACAATTAGACTAATTAATACTTAAGATTTTTGCTCCCTTTGAAAAAAGAATACTTAAAAGACTTTTTATTGATTAAATTAAATGTGTTTCAAAATGGGTCTTGATGAAGCCCAGGGGCAAAGCGCTAAAACAACAAATACTGTACAAAACGTTACCTAATTTTTAATAAACAAAAACGTTTAGTTCATAGGCCTAAAGGAGCCCATTTATCTACTTATAAGAACCCTATTTAATGTATATGGAGTGTCGAGTTTTATACCCTTAGTATGAGAAAGTTTGACACTTTATCATATTCATTACTAACTTTAAGTTCACAAATCCAAATGCCAACATTAGTGTTCTAACAATTCTCTTTCAAAATAAAATTTGACCAAATTAATCGCATCAACATATTTTATAGATAGAATTGGCGTGTACGCGACAAAATATGATTGATAGGTGTATTTAAGTAGGAGGTCGAAGGACGATAGCGTGTTTAGAAAACTGCTTATATTATTTCAAAGGTCCAACACAAGGATGCAAAGAGTTTAATATACCCTCATGTCCTCATGGGTGACTGAAATAGGTCCGACCATTTTAAATTGACCACCTATATATTGCCACACAAGTATGGGCTAAATCAATATATCCTCGCTAGGTATACTAAAATTTTTGCGAAGGGTTAGCATGTAACAATTGATAATTAATTAATTAATACACATTGCAAAATGCTAATATTTTTTGTAAAAAAATGCTAAATGCTAATATATATAATATAGATTTCTCTGCCTCGGCTACTTGCCCATTTATTTGTTCATGATATAGTCCTGGAATTTTTCAGTTGATCTACTTTTCATGTTAAGTGTTTATAAACACTTGTTTTTAAATTGTCAATTATTTTCTCCCCTCTTGGTGCTACACCACTAAATATTTCCTACTATTTGCTCTTCTCCTTAACAATCCCCTGATTTTAAATCTTATGGTTAAGTAATTCTCTTATTATTATTATTTTTTATCTTCGCATAATTGGATATTCAGATTCTTCATCATGCACATGGGAGAAATGGAAATCCTCCGAAGATTAATATTTCTGGTGACTACTCTTTCTGTAAGGAATACAAAATATCTTGCATTGAGTCAAACTTGGAAGTTATCCAGCTTCTTATCAGTGAGTGAATCAAAACAACCTAAAAGAAAAAAAAGCCTTCAATAAATCTAATATCATTTAATAATTTTCAAAATACCATAAGGAAATATTTTCAAGAACTAAGTTGTAGGGCTTCACCCATTAAAGGCAGCCCTTTCAAAAATTCTCGACGGCCAGGGGCGAGCCCAAGCTGAAGAGGGGGTTTGGAAATAGTTTTCAACCAGCAATAGTCGCGCCTCGGTTAGAACCTCACTAGCTGCGTCATTGCCCCAAGCGCAAAGATGAAATTGAAAGTCTTGCAGGTATGTATTTTATGCCTCATCGGGACTCTTCACTCTTTAGAACCATACGATGTGGGAATGCAAATCACTCTGTCTGTAACTCTGTTCTCATATATTACACACATTACTATTAAGGGCTTCCTAATTATGCTCTAATTTGGGCCCAACGAAGTGGGTTGTGGTTAGAAATGGGCTAGATTTTTGAGACATTTGATCATAGTTACACCGTCGGTGACTTTTTGAGTCGATTTCTGAATAGGTGATATGAACTTAAATTTCAATTCTTGGACGTATTTGTATAAAAAAAAAAAAAAATTAATTCCGCACCTCGTTTTGATTTGGTATAGTTTAAAATTTTGTTATTATTCCTTTACGTTAATGTATGTCTAAATGCCCATTTTACTTGTTAAAAAAAAAAATGAAAAAAGGAGCGCATTGTAAATTGATGTCAAATGGACGTTGATAGTCCGCCTGCATTGGTTGCAGACATTTAAAGCTATTCGTACAAAACGGGGTAACAATAAGGTTTGCAAATTATACATTCGAATTCCACGGCAAATAAAAAAAAAAAATATAACTAATGTTAGTCCTGCATGATCTTTTTCATAGACAATGATAATATGATGAGAATGTTTGATAATGGTTATGAAAATATAGTACATAGAGTGAGACATACTGATGATAGGAATGATAATTTTATACCGATATCCGCAGGGGCCCGCCTCGTATTTGATATAGAAGAAGAGTTAGTGAGGTTTAGAACACTTATACGCAAAGATAAATCAATATGTCTTAACCGTTTTTGCCAAATGTTCTTTTTGTTAAATTTTTAGTTAACTTTAATAGTTAATTTTTTAAAAATTTTCTTAACGGGCTAACGGGCATTTTTCTCGTACCCACCCCGAACCACTCCACCCCATACCTGAATCAGGCGAGAGTTTTCTTAATGGGGCGGTAGCGGGGAAAGGCATACCCGAGCCCTTTTGCCATTCCTATCTGACGATTATAATTTCATCAGACGGTTTGCCACTTATAATTCAATAAATAATTTTTGAGGTTAGCAATTATCACAGTAGTGCACTTAACAAGTAGAAGTTTGTATTAAAAAAGAAATTGTAAGAAATTTAGTGAGTGATTTGTGCATAAATATAAAGATAAAACAAAGTTATAAACTTCAATAACGATTCATAATTAGAAAATTTGAAAATAATTATAAGATCTTATATTCGTTAACATTGGCAATAAATCTCTAGTTATATAAAATCTCAACAAAAGAAAAAAGAAAATGAAAATGAGAAATTCTCAATTCACGTGTATGTTTTTCAATCTTTTATATTTTATAAGTTAAAAAATAATATAATATTTTAAGAAATATGGAATTCCAATTCCTTGGAAAACGAATTACCTAGGTTCCTCTAAGGGAAATATTTTCCTTGTTTCCTTGAAAAATATGGTCAAGCAACTACGAATGGGAAAATATTTTCCACGGAAAAAAGCCAAACAAACAACACAAAAATAGAAATTTAGGTAGAAAACTAGTATTTTCCATAGAAAATTATGGCAATCAAACATACCTAAAAGTTTTCAATAAATAATACAAATTTCCCTTCAAAAAATAAATAAATAATGTTTTCAATAAATCTAATCTAATATAACAATTCTCGAAATACTAAAAGCAAATATTTTCAAGAACCTTCTCGAAATACTAAAAGCAAATATTTTCAAGAACTAGGTTGTAGGGTTTTACCTACTTAAGGGAGCCCTTTCCAAAATCTCAACGGCCAAGGGCAAGCCATGGCCGAAAAGGGGGTTTGGAAATAGTTTTCAACTGGCAATAGACGTGCCTCAGTTAGAACCTCACTAGTTGCGTCATTGCCGCAAGCGCGGAGATGAGATCGGAAGAGCGTCGTTGCAAGTATGTATTTTATGCCTCATTGGGACTCTTCACTCTTTATACCCATACCATATGGGAATGCAAATCACAGTCTAGTCGATAACTCTGTTCCCATATCTTAAACACGTTATTATTATGGGCTTCCTAATTATGCTCTTATTTGGGTCCAACTAAGTGGATTGTGGTTAGAAATGGGGAAAATTTTGAGACATTTGATCATAGTTACACAGACGGTGACTTTTTGAGTTGATTTATGAATATGTGACATGAACTTAAATTTCAATTCTTAGACGTATTTCTACTTTAAAAAAATTTATTGAGTTGTTGATACCTAATAAACCTGGAGCGGTGATTACAAGGACCCAAACAAAAATAAGAAAATATTCAGAGACTTAAAAAGTCTAAGATTGAACCTTGAGATCGGCTCCACAATTAGATAACAAGACAACTATCCAGAGATGTTAACAATTTGGTTATTGCTCAAGTTGTTGGATATGATAAGAGACACACTTTGAATCTTCTTGGAAATCTTGGATAATATCTTTTGAGATATTAGTTTATCTTATCTTTGTATAATTTGAATTGTGTTTCTAAAAACCTGAGGGCATCTCCAATGCATAGTGGTAATCATTAATAATATTTTGACAAATGGCAACTGATTGTAGGATGTCTAATCCGCATAAAATGAATGTCAAGTGAATAGAAAGTGACATTCAAAGGTCATCTCCAATGCATAATATTAACATCCCAAAGTATTGCCTATATGGCATTTGCCTTTTCCAAATAGAATAGAAATTCAATTAAATCCAACAAACCACTTCTACCGCCAGTGGAAAACTTCAGCAAGATATCTCTCAATAAAATGTCTGAATTGATGAATATGCGGCGGCCAATTCATTCTCGTTAATTGCTTAATAGAAAAACCCATATTCTCCATTTAGCTTATTTCTCAAATTCGACATTTTCCGGTGTCCCATTTTTGCACCAGGTTGTATTTGTACATTCTACAATAAGAAGTATACGTGTTGGTGTAGCTCTATTATTATTACTATATTTTCCCACAGACCATTTATGATTGCAATTTCAACACTTCATACAGGGACATGATTCACAAAAGATTTATTACAAAATAACAGAATAAGCTACTAATAAACAAATTGGAAAGACCATCTTTTCCAAATTAAAAATACCATGTCTTACAATATAATATTAATTGAAAACAACATCCTTCGTACAAAAAAGTATATTGTCAAAATTGCTAAAACATGTATCGTTTTATCATAACTTCAATTCAACAACTAGCATTTCTGATTGAAACTACACATATTCAAAAAGAAGCTAAAAAAGGTCTTCATGTGGGCAATCAACGAGAAGCTTGCTTTAAGGTAAATGAATTCCATCTATTTGTGTCTTATCATGGCTGCATCTGCTAAAAACAAAGAGAGAAGAACAAAAGATCAATATTAAATACATGTTGCCATGAAAATTAATTAGTAAAAAAATACAAAGTAATATGTTATTGCTTACTGTATCAGTTTCAAAAAGGCCATCGCTTTCCCATTCTTTCAAAATCTTTGCCTATATGGTTTCATATGAAGCTCGAATGGATGGTGAAAGCTTGCTTAAATCTTGATTCATAATGCAATTATGATGTTGCCTCCTTTGAGCCTTTATCGTCAACTTTTGAGCGTTTTCTTTCAATTCTATTTCTTTTTTAATTAGTTGCTCTCTTAGTTGAAATTCTTTCTGGTCATTCTCTCTTCTCATATCCAAACACGCTACATTGACACTGATTTGTTTATCCAAAGTACATTGTAACTTATTCAATGCATCCACCACACTTCTCCCCTCATTTAACTTCCTCTTCTTCTCTTTACAACTTTTCCTTCCTTCGGGGCGTATGACACAATCGGAGTTAATACCCTCAGCCATAATATCATCATCGGTATTGAGCAAAGAATCCTCCGCCATTGGTGAATTGTTGATGTCAAAATTTTTCTTTTTAGATGCTTTTTTCTTTGTATGTTTTGAGCACCATTTAGAATTCTTAATCAGGATTTCCCAACAATGAACAAATTTGAACTCGCTATCTTCAACATTCTTATGCACTTCCATTGCCATTTTAATCTACAGAAAACAGATTAAAACTCATAGATGAAACATCACTAGATACCCTTACTTATGTAAGTTACTGAATTGTTTAAACACAAGATAACATTCTTACCAAATCATTGGAATTCATACCACTTTGTCGATTTCTTTCTAGTCGCTCGTAGTGTCCAATGAACTTGCCAACTGCTTGATGTATGCCCTTCCAGTGACATTGTAGGCTATTGTTGGTGTACTGCATTTCTCTCCCATTTTCTCCTTCTAAAGTTCCAGAATGCGGTTCGACATAGCTGTAATTTTTTCATTGTTACTCACGTCTGAATCTTCAGAGACATACAACCAAGCATTTGTCAATGCTATATCTTCTTCTGTAGTCCATTCTTTTTTAGCACCCGAAGCTTGAGAGTCATTAGACTATTTTGTTGAAGCTGACGCTTGTGAGTTATTAGACTTTTGAGTATCTTTAACTCTCGTTTTTGATCCATTCAGTGCATTTTGAGTTTGAGTATTAACCAATGGAGCATTCAAGAGACTTTGGAATGACATCCCAGATCCATATTGTTGGTCAACATAAGAAGGATATGTTCCATTAGTTGGGTTGAAGTAATAGATAGGCCGAACTGGTTGGTTTAGTTGAGTAGACTGATTTGAAATTTGAGATGGCATGGTATAACTAGAGCGAGGTTGGGTATAGTTAAAGCAGTTAGAGTATTGTAGATCCATTATGAGTATTCCTACATAATATAAACACCATAGCTAATCAATAAACATGGAGAAATTAGCATCACCATGTAAGTTGTCATCACAACATAACGACCTTTCATTCGGGATAAGCAAGAAAATTTAAAGCACACATCTTATTTTCAAAAGCCAACTCAAATCAAGTTTTCAATTGAAGGATAAACTGAAATTAATCTAAAAATATTATAGAAATTCGAAACCCGTTAAACATCCAACAATTCCCTTATTTCCTTTATAGGACATCCAACAATTTCATCTTTAAACTCTCTATTATTACCATTTAATTTTAACTCATTTATATGATTAACATTGACCAATCCATTTGAAAATCTAAGAGCAAATGCAATAGCACAAGCCAGAAACACAATAATTGATGAAACCTTAACTCTAGCAGTTACCAGTGCAAAAACAAATTCAAATAGATACATAATGACACGCTTTTCTCAATAATTCTTCTTATCTTATCGACTAAACTATTAGTGCTCTCATGACTTCTAGCAATATCATCAAAATGGCTGGAGGATCAAAACTACATTCTCATTTCTCATATATCTAGTTTACCAAGAATTAATCCGGATATCTTAAACCCGCAAATAGGAGTCAGAACTTCTACTCTAGCTAGAAAATATTGAATCTAAACAATTGGGGGTGGGGAGGAGGGGGACAACATGAAATTTGCAATTTTTTCAAAGTTTTAAAATAATATTCAAGACCTAATAATTCACAACAACACCCACAGATTCACAGATTCAGAATGATTTCAAGAACACAAGAATCAGAAAGTCAAAAGAAATCTAGAATAAACCCTCATCTCTCTTAATTAAAGACTTTACATTAGAATATCACAACACAAGATATGAAGTTGCCTACGCAATAAATAAATTACATTTGAATTAAACACAAAGAAAAGGATTGGCAGTATTGCTGTAAATCTGTGGCGGGTCCTATTTAATTGAGAAAATCCAGTTGCATAAAGATTTTTTAAAAGAAGGAAAACAAATTTAAATAGTAAAAACGGTTCACATAAAAGTGATGCGTAGAAATGTTTACATAAAAATGATGGAGTTAATTACCTGAAATGTCACTGTACTTTTAAAAAATTATCTTAAATGTCATTATACTTTAAACTTAACCTAAATGTCATTATACTTTTAAAAAGTTATCTCAAATGTCATTGTACTTTAAAACTCACCCGATATGCCACTAAACTTGTGAAAGTGTTATCCTGTTTGCCACCTCTGTTAAAAAATATAACTGACTTGGTGACATGGCTAATAGAATTTACCACGTGGCATCTAGACTGTTTTTTTAACCGAGTGTTGGCCGAGTGGCAAATAAAATAACATTTTCACAACTTTAGTAGTACATGAGGAAAGTTTTATAAAACTTTATAAAGTTTTAGTACCATTGTACTTTATAAAATTTTCCTTATATGCCACTAAAATCATTAAAATATTATCTCATTTGCCAATCCGTAAATACTCGGTTAAAAAATAATGGTAAAGATGCCAGGTGGTAAATTTCATTAGCCATATCATCAAGTCCGTTACATTTTTAACGGGTGTGGCAAATGAGATAATACTTTCACAAGTTCAGTGGTATATTATGTGAGTTTTAAAGTACAATGACATTTGAGATAATCTTTTGAAAATACAGTGACATTTCGGGTAAGTTTTAAAGTACAATAACATTTGAGATAATTTTTTAAAAATACCGTGGCATTTTGGGTAATTAACTCAAAAATGATCTCAGGTGACTGGAGTTCAGACGTGTGCCTTCCGATCTGTACAATTTCTTTACCTCCGGCGATGGTTGTTCCAAGTGAGAAACTGGTATAGCATTCCAGATGTGGATTGTGTAAATTGATTTTTCTGTCTCTGATTTTTCTGTTGCAGACACATTTTTGTGGCTTGAGAGGAGTCGATTCATCTTCTTCATTACCCACCCCTTTTTCCCTCTTTTTTTTTTTTCACGGCAATTCTTGAGTTTTTTCCTTCACAATTGCTGAGTCATCTTATAATACAGGCTGTCATACACTGTATGCATTAATTATTGACAACTCAGCATAATTTGGCCACATGACATAGTGCATTAGAGATGAAAATATTAAGACAGTGTTGACATTGATGATGTGACATAACTTTTTTAAAGAAATTATAGGTCATTAGAGATGCTCTTAGTGGTTTTTAGAATTAAACACACAAGACACAAGTTAAGACAGTGTTGACATTGGTGATGTGATATGACTTTTTTAAAGACATTACAGGGTATTAGAGATGCACTTAGTGGTTTTTGGAATTAAACACACAAGACACAAGTAAAAAGATGTGTGGCTTTTTCTTCTTTTTAATTACTTAGCCTATCTCTCTTTGTGGGAGTCGTCTACTACTTCTTTAGTGGAAGATATTTTACTTTGATGGTTGGTGATTCAAGTGTATCGAATTAGTGTAGGTATTGTGGTGTTGCCATTATGGAGTTGGGAGAAAAGTTTGAGTCATGGTCAACGATTGACTCCACCACTAGCATCGAGATAATAACTGGAGAAGAAGAAAGGGATGTCATTGAGTTTTCCTTACCATCTTTTCTTTGTAATTTTGTTCTAATCAATTCCTTATAATTGCTTTAATGTACTTTGAGCTTGTTTGAAGCTCTTTATTTTTTCAATTTATAAAGAGAATTTATAATGAGTAGAAATGAGTGGTGGATATTTAATTGAAATTTGAAATTTATAGCGATTGTTGAATAATTGTCAAATCAACAGTCAAATCATAATAGGTAAATTTATAAAGAGAAAAAATAAAAATGTTCAAACAACCCCTTTGTGTATTTGCAAGGAAATAAACATAACAAAAAATAACTTAATTCCACACCTCGTGTTGATTTGGCATATTTAGAATTTGGGTAATTCACGCAAAAAGTCCCTGCCTTTCAATTCTTTTGGGCAAATCGTTTATACCTTTCATTTCTTGGCAATTTCATCCTTACCTTTGCATTTTTTGGTAGAATTCGTCCCTCGAGTCAATTGCTGTTAATATTTCAGTTAGTCAACCTTTTTTATAATATTGTATATATTTATATTTTATAAAACTTAAATTAATACATTAATTATTATTTTTTGTATTTTCAAAAAATTAATGCATTCAAATTTAAATACGCAAATAAAATATTAGATAAGATTAAAAAAGAGAAGCGTATTTTATTTTATTATATTGTTTTATAGGGTTCAGAACTGATTACTAAATAAACATATAGTTAAAAAAAATATAACAAGTAAAATAATTAACAACGTCGTCATCTAATAAAACAAAATATAATTTGATTCTATGATGATTTTCTTAAATATCATACACACACACATATACTCTTCAACAGTCAGAACTATTGGAAGAAGTTATGAGAATATATATATCTGTGTGTATGATATTCAAGAAAATTATCTGAGAATCAAATTATATTTTGTTTTATTTAGGCGTAACGTCGTTAATTATTTTGCTTATTATATTTTTTTAACTATACGTCTATTTACTAATCAGTTCTGAACCCTACAAAACAACATAATAAAATAAAACCCACTTCCCTTATTTAATCTTATCTAATATTTTATTAGCGTATTTAAATTTGAATGCATTAATTTTTTGAAAATACAAAAATAGTAATTAATGTATTAATTTAAGTTTTTTAAAATATATATAATATTATAAAAAAATGTTGACTAATAGAAATATTAACAGCAATTGACGCTAGGAATGAATTCTGTCAAAAAATACAAAGGTAAGGATGAAATTGCCAATAAATGAAAGGTAGAGATGATTTGTGCAAAAGAACTGAAAGGTAGAGACCTTTTACACCAATTACCCTTAAAATTTTGTTATTATTTTTTAAATTAATGTATGTCTAAATGCCCATTTTACGCCCATCATTGTAAATTGATGTCAAGTGGATGTTGATGATAATAGTGTACTTGCATTGGTTGCAGACATTTAAAGCTATACGTACAAAACGGGGTAAGATAATTGATGGGGAAAATAATGAGATTCGCAAATTACACATCCAAAATTGTGGCATGATTTTATGAATATGAATGAATGTCAGTTCTTGATTTAGTTCTCTATTCAGTATCACTATTATGTAGAATCATATATCTAATTTTACAGAGAACGTCAGTTTTTAGAATCCGGGAAATGTTGTGCAAAATCAAGTAGGGAACATAGCATAATTGGTGCTATCATTGTGCCAATGATCATTGTCTTTGAGTTTTTAACAATTTAATTGCCGCATTCATATTTCTTGTATAGAATTCATCCTTAATTTCACTTATGTTTATTTTTCTCTATTTTTAAGAGGGCATATTCCTCCATCGATGGTTAAAAATTTTGGTATGGACCGTGTGGTTTTGTGAAAAAATGTCAATTCTTGACACAATTCTCTATTCAACATCACTACTACATTCGTGGAATTTAAGTTGCGTCTATTTAAATTTTACATAAACAAGTCTAAAAAATCTACTAGAAAATGTTGTACATAATCAAACACGGTGTATTCTTAATCATCGCACTTTCACACCAGGTATTGATAAAATGATTTAACTTTTTACAATGTGTAAACATGATAATGAGGAGAGACTTGACCCATGTTATTGCTTTTCGAGGAAATTGTACCAGACTAGCAGCCGTCCCTGTCTTTGCACTGCTTGCGAAATTGTCCACTTTTAGTCATCTTCCTCAAAATATTTAGTCATCTTCAATTTTTGGGACAAGGGTAAAAATAACAATGACATTTATAAATTAGGCTAAATTGCAACAAATGTCCCCAACCTTTCCATTTATTTGCACTTTCATCATCCATAATCTTTAAATCTAGACCAATAAATCTCCAACCTTTGCATTCATTTGCACACACTATTCTAAAAAACTTGTCTAAGCAACGTTTATATTCAAAACTTGGATTTCACACTTCAATATGTTCTACAATTTGTCACGCATTGGTTGTATTTTATTGCATATTTGTACATTTAAGCACGTCTAGACCTAATATTATGCCTTGACGTTTTTTCTCGCATTATATTTCTTAGCACATTGTTTGCACGTTCAGTCAAACGAATATACTTAATCATCATAATGTTCAATTTGTTTGGTAACCTTTAAAAGGAATCCTATTGTAATTAAAATTATGTTTAAAATTCCCTTCCTGTAAGAGTAAAAAAAGTAACATGTGTGAATAATGACAAATATTTATGTAAAACTTAATCTGAAATTTAATCATTATATATATGTGTTACTTTTCTGTAATCTTATGATGACGTGAATTTTAAATTTATTTTTAATTATAATAGTATTTCATTTTAGTGGTCGCCAAATGGACCTTTATATTTTAATGATTGAATACATGCATTTGGATGATAATGTAAATAAATGCAATTGTTGGAGTTCTATTGGTTCAAATATAAATGTTGGGGATAAAAGTGCAAATGAATGCAAAAATTGGGTACCTTTCTTGCAATTTAACCTAATTTTCAAATATCATTCGTATTCTTCTCCCATTTAAGATCTTTGCCTTATCTCGACGCAACACAGGACTTCCACAAAACTAGCTAAGTCCTAGTTTCATGATGTTGGAATTGCAAGATTCTCCATCGCCGCTAATGCTCGTTGTGCGTCCATGGTTGTTGGTTTAGGGCAAGGATGAGGTTAGGAAAGGGTTTCTAGCCGCCAGGTCAACAGGTCAATAGATCTTTAAGATAAGTCCCACTTAGCTTGCTCATTTTAAGAGACCAAGTGACTTGGCATGGCAAAGATGACCGCAGATTCACCAAGTCCAACTCGCAAGGTCGTATCACACCAATTCCCTAGATGCCAATTGGGAGGCAAGTTGCATGTCCACGTGCACACCTTATCACTTAAGGCTGGTGAGACTATTACATTAATTGTAAAGTCAATATTTGTCCTTTCCATGTAATCACTTAGCAAGCAATTAGTCAATAAAGCTGACATTTAACTCCAACTAATTGTACTTGCAAAGCCTCTCATTTGTTAGACATTAAATGCTTGTAATTATTACTTACTCAAAATAAATACTATAAATCACAGAGGCAATGCCTCAAGCATCGATCTTCTCCATTCAAACAAATCTTTGTCTTTCTTGCATTTACTCCTCTCCTAACTCACTTCATAAATTCACCAAACTCTTTAGACCCCCGCATTTATTGCTTGAATTAATTCAAATATAAGTTTTTCACGTGAACAAATTTGTTTGTTAAGTCAAAACTAAAATTTGACGTAAACATGTTTTATTGGAATTTTAGTTGAGATTTGTAAGCTTTGATGGGAAAAAATTTAGGGTTAATTTCACAAATAGTCCACAACCTTTGAGTTAAGTCTCGATTTCGTCTCCAACCTTAACACACCACAACCCCCAACCTTTGAAAAATATGCACAAATCGTCTCTTTTTATACTATTCCACAAAATTTTTAACAAAATAACGATTATACCCCTTAAACTTTTTAAATTTTCTTAAAAAAGGTTTGAAAATAATAAAAAAATAAAAAAAAAGAAAACACCACCCACCCCACCAACGGCACCATTTGGCCACCAGAAGCACCAGCATTGACTGCTGTTTCTGGCAGCCAAAGTGTTGCTAGAAATGGCAGCAGTGTGCAGCACAAATGGAGGGAGCCTTCCTCTCCATTTCGTGTGAAATGGGGGGGGGAGCCTTCCCCCATTTGGCCGCTGGAAACGGCAGCATTGGCTACTGTTTCCCGTAGCCATTTATGGCAGTAGCCGGAAGGGGGGTGGGTGGGGTGGGGTGGTCTTTTTTTTTATTTTTTTATTATTTTTAAATCTTTTTTTAAAAAAATTAAAAAGTTTAAGGGGTATAATCATCCTTTTGGTAAAAATTTTGTGGAATAATGTAAAAATAGACAATTTGTGTGTATTTTTCAAAGGTTGAGGGCTTTGGTGTGTCTTAACAAAGGTTGAGGACAAAATCGAGACTTAACTCAAATGTTGGAGACGATTTGTGAAATTAACCCAAAAATTTACCATGATTGACACCCCTCGTTTAGATTAGATACTGACAAACAACAATAATAACATATATTTTCCTCTTACCAGACCACAATATTATTCTAGATCCAAAAAGAAACCAAATTCTATCAAAACTAAAGTTTGATGTAAACATGTTTCATTGGAATTTTTAGTTGAGATTTGTAAGCTTTGATGCGAAAAAAATTACTATGATTGGCACCCCCTCGTTTACAGTAGATACTGACAAACAACAATAAGAACCGATATTTTCTTGTTACTAGACCACAATATTATCCTAGATTCAAAAAGAAACCAAATTCTATCAAAACTAAAATTTGATGTAAACATGTTTCATTGGAATTTTAGTTTTTTTTTTTTTAAAGTAATAATCCAGATACAAGGCCCACTGGACCAAAACACATAAAACCAAAACCCAACAAACGCCAACGGACTGCCTTAAAAGGCTCCTACAAAACAACCAGACAATAATTGAAAATGCAATTGCGCTTAGAGCCCCCAAGAGTACAGCAAACAAAGGCAAAACAGATCACAGAAACAATTCTCATTGGAATTTTAGTTGAGATTTGTAAGCTTTGATGGGAAAAAAATTACCATGATTGACACCCCTCGTTTACGGTAGATACTGACATTCAAAAAGAAATCAAATTCTAGTTGTATGATATTTCTATTTCAGTAATGATAAAAATGTGATAAAAATATACGTACGGAGTAGCTACTTTAGTAGTGAATGCCCTTAGG
>CAVNYN010286294.1:18782-54621 GCA_963692815.1 Nyctanthes arbor-tristis | reverse complement strand
TCTTAAGAATGAAGCATGAAACGATTTTTATTAACCTTTGATAAACCAAATTGATGTATTACTCACGGGGTATTTTTATACTCACCTTTTATATGACTCTCTTTTATAGATGATCCAACGAAGAGTTGTTGAAAAGAAAGCCGAAGAGTGAAGGATGTCTCACGATGCAAGCCGGATAATGCATGTGATAGAAATTGATCTTTGGGCGTATTGTGAGGATGAGCCAATGTTTATTATGTATTTAGGGACCTCATATGAGTTCGAGATCTATTGTGCCTTCTCCCTCAATCTTGTGCACCATGACAAGATTATGAGGGATAGGCCAATGTTTCTAGTCTAATTATGTGTATGGAAGCTACTATATTACTAAATAAAATTTGGCTTTTGTGGAAGGTTTTAACACAAGACATGGGATCCTAATTTTTACTTGTAAAGGTTTCCAAATCTTGTGCTCGGTTTTATATATATATAAAGTGACTTTTATATATATTGTGTTTCTTGTTTTTATTATAGATACTACACTTAAAACTAATTAAGATGACAAACAATATTATTTCATCTAAGGAATAAAAGAGGTTTATTGGCAAGTCGTGTCCTCGATTTTGGACAAAAGTTGTGAAAAGAAATTTATAACGCTTCCGACAAATTCATTTAGTAATAAAACTTTAACCAATGTTTTTTTTAATTATCGAGAGGTGTGACATTATTAGCTAACTTATATGGTAATTATGTGCATTAAACTGCGATTATGAGAAGTATGAGATATACATGAGATTATTTATGAAGAATGAGAATATTTGCTAGCATGAGAACTTGCATATTAAATGCATGAGAACGTGCATCCTGAATGTACGACATTATCTGAGAACTGAGATTTTATCCATTTGAGAACTTAATTGCATGTTTATATGTGATGTTGCTGTCTAAGTTGACTTTTATATGCGCTGAACCTACTGAGCATTTCTATGAAATACTCACTCCTTTCATAATTTGATAATTTTCAGATCCTGGAGCCGGAGGCGCGTATGATGGTGGATATTGATTAATGACTAGACCTTTATTAATTTCAGAAATTTTTAAGATTTTATTATCATGACTTTATTCCATCTGATTCGGGAATTGTTTTTATTATAAGGAATAGTTTTTAATTATTTATTGAAATAAGAATTTCCGCATTTTACCGTTGGTTTAAGCAGCCATATTATTTGAAAAGTTGTTTTAAAAAAAGTTTTAACTAACGTTTCGGGTATTCAGAGCTCGGGGCGTTACAATAAATCAGATAAAACTTCCTGATTCAATTAGTTTGAATCACTCGAATTTAGTGGATCTAGTTGAGAGAACTAGACCACTGTGGCTATTGGAGTGAAGTGTAATAATCAGAGAAAGCTCTGTTCCTTTTAAGTCCTTGTATAAGTAGCGGAGGGAGGTAGGTGCCTATGGGGGCACTGGCCGCACACCCATGGAATTACAATTTTTTTTTTTTAATATTATGTTTTGTAGTTTTTTATAACAAATTAGGAAATTGAGATTTTTAAATGACAGTTTTTATAATTAATTAATGTTAATATAGATTAAAGTAATTAGTATTTCCCTTTTTTGATACAATCAGGATAAAGGGGAGGAGAGGGAAAATAGAGGAATGACAGGTGTAATTCGAAATCAAGACCTTTCGCTCGGAAAGTGAAACCTAACCACTAAAATACTTGTTCGAACCACAAGTAGCTAGTATTCTTAGATTAATAAAAATTTAAATCGTAAAAGTAATATAAAATTTATTGATATATTACATAATGAACATGTTTTAAAAGTATCATTTTTTCAATAAAGAATAATGATAAAAACAAATAATTTTTTAATGTTATTATAGTACATGTTATACAAAATTATTATAGTTAAATTATGCCCCAACTCAATCGACGTCCTGACTCCGCCACTGCGTGTATTTATAGAAATGAGTAGCTATTGGTTGATATCGCCTCTTCTTGTTATCGCTTACACATTATCTTCTCCTATATCTATTTTGTAATCGTATAGTTCCCGCATCGCGATTTGCTACTTATTTCTTTATATTTTACTGTTCCTAACTTCCTTTTAAATACCAATTCTATGATCACATACAGACATCGATGAAGACTGTTCCACATAGGACTGTGTAAAAAGATCGAACCTACTAAGCCAGAACCAAGACCGGACCAAAACCATTGGTCATAGTCCAGGCTTTTACTTTAAAACATGGGAACTTTTGAAAATTTCCGCAAAAGGGCTCTGTGAATTGAAAAATACAGTTGAAAAAGTCAGAAACCAAAATGGACGTGTTTTTACGGTGCAAAAGTGTGCGCCTTTTTTTGTCAACCCTCTTTTTATTTTATGGCCCAAATGGTGTAGGCAGCCCATTTTGCTTCCTTTCACCCATTTGCATTTGTAAAGTTTATTTATTTATTATTTTTTTCACTAACCATTTTTGATATATAACTTTTTATTTTCTTTTGAATATTTTTATATGTAAATTTTTAATCACATACATAAAAGTCACGTTTGTATGACTTTTTAATTAAAAAGTCACATATTGAAATTTTTTTAATTATTATACTTCCATTTCTATAAAAAAGTCTTGTACAAAAATAAAAAAGTCACATACCTGTGACTTTTTAATAAAAAAATCACATATATAAAAATCACGTTCGTACGACTTTTCAATAACAAGTCACATATTGAGAAATCTTCTTATCATTCTATTTTCATAAAAATGTCTAGTACAAAAAAAAAAAGGAAGTTAGATATATAAAAGTCACATTCGTGGGATTTTTTAATAAAAAAGTCACATATTGAAAATTTTTCTCATCATTATATTTCCATATAAAATTCTCGTACAAAAACAAAAAAGTCACGTCCATGTGACTTTTTAATAAAGAGTAACATATATAAAAGTCACGTTCGTGTGACTTTTTAATTAAAAATGTATGTGTAAATGTAACATGTATTTGAAAAAATTAGATTGTGTGAATTAAAAAGTCACAGTAATGTAATTTTTTAATTAAAAGTGCATCTCATGTAACTTTTTTAATTAAAAAGTTACATAGAGATTAAAATTATAGATTTACACAACAGGCACGTGCTGTGTAATTTTTTATTTTAAAAAGTCATATAATGATTATTTGGCATTTACTATATACGTAACTTAGAGTTAGCTATAAAAAGTCACGTCTCCTGTAACTTTTCTATTAAAAAGTTGCATAGAAAAGTTACAATATACCAAAAAAAGTCACATGAACTATCAAAAAAGTCACGTTTTGTTAAAATATCGAATATAAAAAGTTACATTTGAGTAAAAAGTCACACATAAAAAATATGTGACTTTTTCTTTGTGCAACTTTCCATTGATATTAATACAAATGTAACTAATTTTGAGAATCCCTTTCCCAAAAAAGAAAAAAGAAAAAAGAAGAAAAAAGAAAAAGAAACACGTTGAAATAGACATATGGAAATTGGAAGGAGACCGTGAAGGGGAAGCACTACACAAGGGAAAGTGGCTACTCACCGTGTTTTGTACCGTAGTCTAAATGTCTAACTATTTTGTACCGTAGTTTTCAAAAAGTTTGGCAAACCACCGAGTTTCCCCTAATTAATCCTTAAAAAATTGGGTTTGGGCTTGAAACTCGAAGCCCGAAAAAACCCGACATATATCAAATAATTGTCCCGCGCCAAAAATGACAACAAAATGGTGGAGGAGAAACCCCTCATTGTAGTTGCCGGAGCTCTTCCGATCTATTTCAAACATAGACGGGTAGGGTTGAGTGTGGCTCATAAGTCATAAGGCTTTAAGAAGAAATTATCTGTCTTTTTATTATTTAATTCCTTTTTTATTTAAATTGAAAAATATACGGGTATACAGGTTATTTTCAAAGGATTTAGCAAAGTCATTGAATAAAAAATTACCATCCATGCCGACCTTATGTCCAATATCCACCCACGGAATCCTTATGGCGTCACAACTCACGTTCGAGGTATGAGGTCTTGGGTTTGAACCACACTTACTCCTCTCTCATTGTCCCCTCCCTTCCCCTATATCCCAATGTATCACCCAAAAAAAAAAAGTCAAATTCAATCAATATAGGGGCATATCTTTTGAA
Source organism: Nyctanthes arbor-tristis (assembly GCA_963692815.1). NCBI lineage: Eukaryota > Viridiplantae > Streptophyta > Magnoliopsida > Lamiales > Oleaceae > Nyctanthes > Nyctanthes arbor-tristis. Next base: position 50,491 of record CAVNYN010286294.1, on the reverse strand, counting down.
CGTTGCTTGGGGCCCCATTTACAACAGATCCGACCTTATAACTGACTCTAAATACAAAGCGTCTGCAAATAATTAATTTCTCAAAAGATTGGTCTTGTTCAAATTGTAGAGAAATAAATTCAAATGTATATCCGTTGCAGCTTCCAAGTCATATAGTGGTGTTCCTGGTCAAGATTTGAGGGGCGAATCTTTTCTACCCGATGGGTTTGATGCATGGGACAGTTGATCAGCACTAGAATTGCAATTTTTGAAAATACATGGTTAGATTGTACAATAAATTAAAAAGTCAGAGTTAAACTACACCAATTAGCCATATACTCTGAAATATGCAATGAACTATATTTTACTTTAAAAAAAATATATAGCCATATAGATACTACATTCTACCAAGTCCTTCAGTTGAGACATTTTGTCATCTTGTCGACTTGAGAAGCAAGCATTGATCAAAAGTTGTTAGATTTGTATGTGCTATCTACTGTCAAATATATTATTATTACTGTTAGAATTATCAACCCGTGCGCTGCACAGAAATAATACTAATAAAAAATTTCAACAAAAACGTATCTAAATTGAAGTAGTTAATTAGTCTTCTTCATTGAATGTATATTAAAAATTAATAATTTAAAAAAGAACAGTCAAAAAAAGTCAAACATATATGTGATGTTATTCAGTTTAATCCAACTAAAACCCTTTGTGTTTTGCACTCCTCTATTTTTAATAATATTTCGAATTTAATGAACATTCTCCTAACAATTTCTAGAAGGGCAATTATATTGATACCAAGATCTTTTATTATTACACCATATTATACTTATACCACAATTCTCTTCCGATCTTTAATAAATAAACCGCATACATTTTTAAGAAAATAACCTTAACCCAATAAAAAATAAAAATAAAAAGCAAAGAAAGAATTGTACGCCACAACCATCATTCTTGCCTTCTACCCTTCGGCAACCATTCTTGCCTTGTGCCATTTGAATTCGAATAATGGTATATATCAACATTTTATCGGGTGAGTCTTGCGGGGGAAAAACATTTTATCAGGTGAGATGCAAGAAGAGAGGGCAATATGCTTTAATAAAGTGTTTTTCTTTATCTTTTTTTTTTCTTCAAAAAAGAATTGAGCAGCGGGTTTCTTCTGCAAATAGGATTTGGTTATGAAATATATCTAGCCAATCTAGGATGAAATCATCGATGCTCACAATAATCGATTCAATTTAATCCGTTTTTAATGCGCATTTTGCTTATACAAATTCAAATTACGGAAGAATTTGAATAATATTTCTAAAAATATAAAGGTATTCAAAAATAAATTAGTTTTATATTATGATTAATGATCCAATGATCGAAGTGGTCAGAGGAGGAAGAAGAAAGGGCCATCAAAGTTTTTGTGCCAACGTATTCAATCTCCAAAGCAACTTTCATCCATTTCTTTCAAGAAACAAAATTTATGATAGAATTTAGATTCGACAGATTTAGGTTTTTCCCCAAGAAACTGAAGAAGAAAGAAGAATGTGGTGTGCGTTCGTAAAATAAATAAATTGAAGTGTGCTTAAGAATTAGGTAGAAAAAATAATTTAAAGGTTATCCAAGTAATTTTGTTAATACCCATTTTTGTAAATAAAAAAGTATTTAAAAGGTGTGGTGTATGGAATAGTTTTTGTAGTGGTAATATTATTACCCTTTCTAGAATCAGCCTACAAATTTGACAATAATATAAAGGGCAATTATATTGCCACTATGAAATTTAATCCTTACATTACAAAATTTTCATTTACTTAAATGCCATTAAATAAAATTACAATAATAACATTCATTTAAATATGTTTTACTTTTCTTTTATTCACCCACCACATTCAAAATTCAACCCTTTTTTCTTAACGAAGGAAGTTTTATTTGATTGCAAGAAAAAAAAATTCAACCCTTCCTCCCTACGTAGGCACCAACTATTCATCACTTTTTAACAAGAAAAGGAGATGGAATCAAATCCCTAATACCTTTAAACTCTCTAATTCTATTTTTTTTCTATTTTTCTAATGTATAATATCTGAATTTTAGTGTAATTAAATTGGATTAAGAATTCCTTTGAAAACCTTTTTACGCTTGTGAATCTTTTCCATCTCTCACTAGAAAATAAAATCCTAATTAGGAGACGATTCGAATCGTAAAATGAGGTTAAATTCCACTAATTAATCTTTTCCTCATTGAAATCTTGACCATATATTTTCCTTTTTTTCATTTGTCTTCAATTATTGATAACTTCTGGGAAAAAAGGTGATAAACTAGTTTGATTAAATAACAAGGAAACATAGAAATATGGGCTTAAGCTGTGTATTTTTTTTTTTTACTTGTATGTTTCATTGGGTGAAGAAATTGTACAAGATAAGGCCAAGACTTGGTGAAAATTTTGTCCACTTTCCCAGCCTCTTGATAAAATTTGACAGAGAAATATTACGCCATTGTTGAAAGGATCAGTGGAAGACGTAAATGTGCATGGTGTGCAGTATTCTTTTTTCTATATTTAATTTTTTAATTTGGTTAAGATTATTTTCGTAAAATAAATGTAGTTTATTTATCAAAAACATATTATAATTATGGTGTAAAATGTAATGTGGTGCAACAAAAAAAAATTATAGTGGTAATATAATTACCCTAATATAAAATAAAACCCAAATTTGAATCACCCAAGCTAAATTACTCAAAACCCCAAGAACTCATATTTGTTTGATGCACATGATATAATTTAGAAAAAATAATTATGAAAAGATATAGAAGATGCAATTTAGGAAAAGATAATTTAAGAAAAGATAATTATGAAAAGATAAGCACGATGCAATGAAGTAGATAATTTAGGAAAAAAATAAAAAAATATATAATTTCACATATGATGTCATTAGTGATATCATTAGAATCTTTATGAAACCAGAACAGTGATAAAAAAAATCATACCAGACAAACTTCTCTTATTATTAATATATAGATTATATACGCTAGTTATTTATCCGTGCATTGCATGGGAAATAATTCACAATTATTTACTGAATAAGAAATTTAAGGGTTCTAATATCTATACATAGATAAAACAAGCAAAAAAAAGGTTGAATTAAAAAAATATTCTTTTTGTAATCAGTTCTTTCAACTTAATAGAATGCACAAAACGACAAATATTAGAGTTAGAAAAAAAATATAATAACAGTTAAACATGCTATGTTCAACTGTAAGGACTTGTTTTTTGAGACTAGTTTTTTGGCTTTTTTTTTGGATAAAAAGATATTATTGTTTGAAATGTGTGGTAGGAATATGAAGAAAAATTATAAAGAATTGTGAAAAGGTAAAAATATGTAGTTAGTGTGAGTTTGAATTGTTAAATTTCTTTATAGTGAAAAAATAGGTCGTAGAGATCCGTTCTATGAAAATACTCATATATTTATTTTTCACATAGATTAAAAAAGTTCAATTAATATATATCTTTATTTGTTAATAATAATACATATTAAATTGGGCATATAAGAAAACTAAGAGATTGACTAAAGAAATTGGACTATGATTTGGGATAGCTGAAAAATGAATCGTAGATTATTTTCACAAGATGGCAAGAGAGTATTATTATCAAAGTCGAAATAAAAAATATAAAAAAAGACCATCAATCTTAATATAATTGATTCATTTATAAATTAGCATTTTATTTTATTTTTAATACAAAGGGGATATAGGGCGGAGGGAAATTAGGGAGGTCATGTGTGATTCGAATTTAAGACCTCTCGCCTGAAACATAAGTACCCAATCACTGTATTACAATTTGAACAACTTTATAAATTAACATTTAAAATTAACAAACAACTACAAAATAAGTATTAATCGACAATGTTTACATTATAAATCATTCATGGAAAAATCAGTTAAATTTAGTCTATATCATGATCAATCGTCAATGGAATTCTTCAAATTGAAACTACTCGTCTTAGCGTAGCTCATGAATGCAACAATTTAAACAAATGCAGCTCAACGTAAAATCACAAAAAGAAAAAAGCAAAGAAAAAGAATTGGAAGCCGCAGTTCACTAAAAAAAACAAGAAATTACAAAAAATGAATGAATAAAATAGGGGAAAAAAAAATATATGTGGGCAATGACTAAAGAATGGTTATATTGACGCCACATCTTTTACTAACTATACCACATTTTAATTATACTTATCATCCCTTATGTTTTTAATTCTTTACACTTCAGTTATTAACATATTTTTGTGCTGTTTTTATTTTTAATATCTTATTATCATGAAATCTTGTATCAAATGATATCTTAATTCTAAAAATCTCATTGCGTGAATTGCTTAAAATTTTTAAATAAATAAAATGTAATGTCTAATTATAGATAATTACGTATTTTCATATGATTCTAAGATACACAAATCAAATGTTTTAAATGTATTTTATCATTAAGAATATGAGAGGATAATTAAATAAAAAATTCAAAAAAAAATATAGCAGAAACTTTTAGAGACTTAACTACAAAGATTAGGGATGTTCTTATTAATAAAAATGCAGTGTGTTTAGTGAAAAGAGTGGTGTAGATATAATTAGCCATAACTAAAATCAACAATCATTAAGAAAATTAGCATAAATCACTATCACTAATATATAAAAGGTGGAATCCTTATAAAACATTTGAATTTCACCTTTATCCCCATATTTTTATTTAATTCCTTGCTTGCCCTTATTTTTTATTATTCCTCATTTATTATAATATATTAAAAACAAATTAATTAATTAATTAATCTAACATATCTTATCCTTCAAGCTAATAATATTAGTTATTCGTATATGTTCAAAAAAATTTATGGAAAATCTAAAATAATGTGAAACTTAATATATATGATTCAAAAAAAAAAAAAAACCATTAGGCATGAACACAAATAATTATTTAATTATTTTAGTTTAAAGCAAAATTTCTCAAGAAACGTTTTTTTCTTAAGCAACAGTACAAATAATTATTTAATAGTTTGTAATGTATTATTTAATTCTAATATCAAGATTAATCTTTAGTGTTTATTGTGTTTATTTTCAATTCAATTTGAAAATTAATTTTTGGTGTAGTATTTATTGTGATTAATTTTAATTTTAACAATTATTTCAGTAAAAAACATTGAAACTAAGATTACAATTGTAATTCTTATCCCAATCCTCTCTCAAAACAATTAGTGTGATGAATTGTAACTCCTATTTGAATCTTTTTAATATCAAATTCTATTTTTACTTCTTACCTAACATTGTTTAATTCCTTAATTTCGATTTGTAACTCCTATTTGAATCTTTTTAATATCAAATTCTATTTTTACTTCTTACCTAACATTGTTTAATTCCTTAATTTCGATTAGTCTTATTTAATTTCAATTTCATGATTAAAACGATAATAATAATAATAATAATAATAATAATAATAATAATAATAAATACAAAGCAAGCATAGATCATCTTTTCAAAGTAATATTTTATAAGTGTATTGTTTAAATAATACTTAATTTATAAGAAATCATAAATGATTATAAATCTTTTTATTGCATGCAATAATCATTACTATAAATTTAAATATCTTCAAATATTATGAACAAGCATATGAACCAAATGGTCCAAAATTTATTATTTTATTGTACTAAGTTTGTTAGGAGGAACGTGTGTAAAAATTCACATTCCCATTTTACCTCCAACTTTTTTTCTCTTAATACTCATTTCGTCCATATAACTAAATGTTTTCAAATATGTTAATTGCATTTTTTTTTTGTACTTTTTCAATTTAATTAGTGATTAGTTTTTTCGTTACTTTTTGTGCATTCATATATTAGTGACGTCTTAAAGCATTTTAGTTGTATTAGTTTTTTTTTTTTAAAAACTAAATCCAACATAATGATACCACTATTTTTTGTGGTATTTTTTTTTTAACTTTGAAAATAAAATCCCAAAAGATTTTACAAAAAAAAAAGTCATATTAATTTTTTGAATATACTAAAATAAAAATTTATTGGTTAGTATTACTTTGATATTTACCCAGACAAAAAACTAACATAACTTTCGTGTTATTTTTAAAAAATCATTCACGATAAGATTAAAAAAAAGTTGAAACACATGTTATCTTTTGCTATACACATTTTTAAATGATTATAAAATTAATATTAATTAGTTTCAAATATTAATTTTAAACCAGTATAAGTTCATAGCGCTGCAACAAATTGAGCGAATTGTGAAATCTTAATTTGCCTATTAACTCTTACTCAAAGTTTAATTTAAAATAAAAGATAAAACAATTACACAAATGACTTTATTAACATAAAAAATTACCAATGTCACTGTCAATAATTCTATTAGAATAATTGGAGCCATTTTTATCTTATATATATATATATATGCACCCGCAATCATATTTTTTCAAGTCTCTTCTCTCTTTATTTTTCTTACTTTCATTATTTAATTAAATATTATTTTTTTCTTGCATCCTTAAAGATATAAATAGAAAAAAGGAGAATAAGAACTATATGCCTATAAAAGTAGTTGAATTCTGCAGTTTAGTTGTCATCTTTTTATTGGCCATTGAATGAATGAGGACCCCATGTATTTATGCATATCAACTCATCTTTCAATGGTCATTGAATAAATGAAGACTCTATCTATTTATGCATATAAACTCATCCTTCAATATAATGATGACAGCTAGAGTGTAGATAAATAGCATTATGTTTTCTCAAAGAATTTGTTGAAAACTACACAAATGCAAATAGGTTCCTTTAAAACTCTAACGTTAGTTTTTTTTATTTTTTATTTGTTTTAACATTACAAATGAATTGTAGTAGAGGAAAATATAAGCCTAATTTTAAGGTATGGGAAGTCAGTTGAATGCCACCAAGCCACACTTGTTTTGACATTCTGAGGTTAATTTTCGTGGAGAAGAATGTAGCAATTTTAATTGAAAAAGGCCTAAGTTGAAAAATATTGTCTATATATTTATAAAATAAAAAACTTTCATATCTCAAACATATTATATATATAAATTAATATACAAAAAAAAAAACAATTATCGTCTTATACAACGTGCAACGCACGTTAACATGACTAGTATATATTAAGAGTACCGAAATATGAAAATCTTTTGATTTTCTATTTTACCCTTATATATTTTATCTAATTACGTATTTTCCCTTCATTAATTAGAAAAAAAGAAAAAAAACTCGTCATCTTTCAAATAATAATATGCATCACGGAGAAAAATTCAATATAAACGTAAAATTCGTTATATGTCTAAAAAATTATGGATAAAATTTTAATTTTTTAGTTACATTTTCCACCTATGTAACTACATCTATTCAACCGATTGAGTCCCAAATATATTTATAACTTTCAATTTAGTCTCACGATTTATTTAGTTTGCTTTTCTTTTTCTTTTCAAATTAAAATAAATAAGCAGCATCCATACTTTAAAATTACTACTATTTTAAATTTTGATAGTGGTATGTTGTTTTTCACACCGAATCTGGTGGTGACTAGGCAAAAGTGCAGTGCACAGAGACCCAATATGAAAGGTCAAAATAGTCACTCCTCTTAAATTTTGACGTGAAAAGTTCACCATGGGAAAGATGGGACGGTACGATTTTTCAAATCAATTTTACGATATTGATGAACGTCATGTTTCATAGCACCGGCTTTTCAATTCTTCAAAATCCGTGTTCTTTCTGGAACTATTCCGTATATTATTTGTGAGGGTAGGTGTACTAAATCTCTCATACCGAGATATAACCCGAAGCAGCTAAATGTCCAAAACACCCTCAAATCAAAACAAAGTTTACAAAAGAGACCTATTCATTCATTCCCGTCCTCAGAAAAAGCAAAGGGGATTTCTGTTCTCTGCTGTCTCATCGCAAAACCCCAGTAGTAGTCGGCGCTCTTTCGCGATTCCGTCCACCCACTGGCCCTCGTTCCAACATCCCGGTAGTCATTTTGAAAATTTCGACAGTGTGTGTTATCCAATTCTATTGTTGGGCCTTCCGTTCTTGTTCGTTACTTTGGGGATTCTGTCTTATTTTTTCTCACCCTCTATCTGTAATCTTTCTTTAAAAGTTGGGCGGTGGGTAGTTTCCTAATACTAATTGGTTAGTATGCTAATGTTATTGGATAGTTTGCTAAATACTAAATTGGTTTGTATTGGACATTTCCACTTACCTTTATTCCAAGACTTTCATTTGCAGGGTCTTCTACTTACTGGATTATGTCCAATTGACTCTTTATTGGTCATTACTGTGATTCTGTGATCTATGTTCTAATGAGTAATGAGTAACTTATTATGTTTATTGCTAGTTTCTTCTTATTCTATCATAATGAATTAGTTAAACCTCAACCAAATTATGTTTGTATTTGTTTATTTATAGATTCTATTCTACATGTTTTTATTTTATCATTATACACACACACACACACACACACTCACATTTGGTTTTCAATCTTTCCGCTTATTGTGGATTGGGTAAATTTCACAAAAGGTCCCCAACTTTTGCACTTAAAATTGTCTGGTCCCTAATTTTTTTAGTGCACTGGGTCCTCAATCTTTCATAAATACACATAAAAGGTCCCTCTTGATGGTATCCGTCCAAAATTCCGTTAAGTTATTGACAAATTATCTCGGGGAGAGTCTCCCCCCTTTTATCTGCCGAGGGAGTTCTCTGCCGGAAAAGGAAGAAAAAGGCAAAGAGAGCCTTTTTTTGTCGGCTCCCTTTTCCTGCCGGAGGACTCCCTCCTTTCAGCTATCGAAAATGGCAGAAAAATGGAGAGTCTTCTCCTCTCATTGCCATTGAAGCTGCCAGAAATGACAGTGAGGGGGGCTGTTCCATTCAGTTTCCATTTTTTTAAAGATTTTTTTCTTTTTTATTTTTATATAATTTTTAAAATTTTAAATTTCTTCTTTTTTTTTTAAATTTAAGGGGTAATGGTGTTGAGGTAATTTGGCCAATGACTTAACGGAATTTTGGATGGAATCTGTCAAGAGGGACGTTTTGTGCGTATTTATGAAAGGTTGAGGACCCAGTGCACTAAAAAAATTAGGGACCAGACAATTTTAAGTGCAAAAGTTGGAGACCTTTTGTCAAATTTACCCTTGTCGATTTAAAGAACATGGAGCCTCTATCTCTTGATCTGAGTATTTGTAAAGTTTGATAATCAATTAGTATAGTAGCATCTAGCACCATTTTTTCTGCTTTTGTACGTTGTTGAATATGTATTCTGAATAGCTAAGAAGATGTTTTCAAAGTTTTCTTTTCCCTAATAGGCTATTCTCTTCAAGTTGATGAAACATCCAAAAACTTATTGGAAAAAATAATTCTAACCCGAATTAGTGATGTTTAGCGTGCGCGCGCACACATACACATACAAATATATTATGCTCCTAATGACTTCTAGTGACTACATTCAGATGTACTTGGTTGGGATAAAATAGGAGAAGCTGGAATAATTGTTATGTGATTTTAGCTAGTTATGGTACTTCGCACTATGTAATTTTAGGGAACTTAGTGCAAAACGGACTAGTAGATTCTGGCCATTCAACTGGAACATGTTCTAGTACCTTAAGAAATGTCCCTTCTAATTGATTATTAATGAATTATTTGATCCTTTTTCTAGGATCAACTGCAGTGGCACTATACTATTATGCATTTAGTTTTTCATTTTTTAAGTTCTTGTACATGAACCTTTGATTATTTTCCTGTGCTTCAAGGTATGAGAATTTCTGGAAGGATCAGGTACAGTTTTCATAAGGCCGGAGTATTGGCAAAATCCAATAAGACGCAACACACAGGTTTAAGTCTGCCCTTCATTTTTAGTCCTTTAAACACAATGTATCAAGCAGTCTTAGACATAGGCATTCCTAATTAATTGGTAAATTACATAGAAATTAATTATCATGTTTGCAAGTCTACCTCAAAGCACTCATTCTCTCAAAATCTCATCCTATATTTTAGAATCATTCTATCTCAGATTCTTATCCTCCATCTAATTGTAATTTCTAAAGTGAAAAGCACAAACCAACATTGTGTAAATCTTGTTTTATGATTTTTCTTTTCTTTTTTTGGTTTTGTCAATTAAAGCCTCTCAAGCATAGTATATGTACAAACAATAACATGAAGAAAAATTGAAACAATTGGGTATTTAGTTTTTACCTGAATTCATTGCAATATATCATCTCGGGATTTATCTTGGGCAAAATCTCTCGGTACATGTATCACTACTCTTTATTTGTTATGCGATATATCCACTATACCACTTTTAAGTTATAGTTCATTTTTTTGGTTTGATACGCTGTCGTTTTTGTGCTTCAATTTTTTCAATTTTTCCATGCTCGGGACGACACGGTTTCAAGGTTTTTTTTTTTTTTTGTTTGCCTCGTATAAGTTTACTCATTCCAAGGACAACGACGCCGTTTTATACTCTATCCTCATTTCTGCTATAAAGGTTCCTTTCTAGCAATGGCGATTTTGGTTTCTCATGTAGCAGCTTGATTTTTTCGATGCCGGTAAAAGATGGTTCCCCTTCAGTTCAAGGTTTTGAGAGACATAGTTAAGGTAATTTAGTTGGGTTTCGCACAGATTGAGTATTTTAGGTTTTTTTTTTTTTTTAACAAAGAAATTTTATTCAATAATTGAATCAAAAGAGAGTACATCATCAATCATAAAGGGAGGTAACTCAAATAACATATTAGGGCCTGACAAGGAACCAGCTGCTGGAGCTAGCGTATGAGTAACCTGGTTCGCAGACCTTCTAACATATGCGAACTCTATACCATCGAGTCCTACTATCAACGCCTTACAATCGTAATTTGGTTTTAGATTTGGTTATTTTCAATTTTTTATTTCTTTTTCGTTTTTCCCACTTGGCACTTTGTGTTCTATAATCTGAATTCAATATGGGAGCCTTTTACCCTGCAACACCTTTTGGCCATAGGACGTAACTAACTCCCAATTGGAATCTTGTAGAAATAATATTTAATTCCTGCCATAATATAGAGAAACCTGTGGCACCATTTTTTTTCCCTCTGGTAACTGTCGTGTTCGACATCCTCTCTATTTTCTTCTTATTATAGATTTGAAATTTGTGTACGAATCATTATGGTAAGAGACAATGGAAAAGAATCAAACCAAGTCGAGACATGAACTACTAAAAAATCAAAAGGTAGTATTTAGCAATGGATATGCTGGTATTTTTGTTGAAAAGGATGGTAAATTGTTGGGTTGTCACCAATGGAAGATTTTATAATTCCTTCTTGAATGAGATCGGAAGAGCTCTATTGATAAGTTAGTTTTTATTGGAGTTATATTATTTTGCTGAAGTTTAATATTGGTACTTCTATTTTACTGAATTTCTTTAACAATTTGTTTGAGCTTTTGGAATATCTTAAAAGAAATGTCGAATATTTTGAGTTTTGCCACTTTATATTCTTCAATTGTCTAATATAAGGCTAATTACAGAGACTTATTTGTAGATAGTCACTAATTACTGCCACTTTTAAAGCTGCTCATTTTGTTATAGATGATATCAATCATCAATCATTAAACATAATTAAGTTGTATCTTACATGGGGTATATTTAACATTGTATCCCTTTTATTGGTCTCTTACATGTGTATTGCATTTTTCATATGCAATGTGGAAGGTCAATAAACATCGTAATGGACAAGATTTAAATTTGAATTTCTCATTCTTGATTCTTTACAATGTTTTGTAGACTTTGCTGAACATTTCTAATGGTGGTGGTTGTAAATCTTTGAAAGAAGTTGTTCATAATGATTTTTTTCACCTATTTGAGGATGTTAAATACCCTGCTTAATATAAATAGTCTTATCCACTACAAAATATTATATGAAAAAATTAAAAATCTCATGTTTTCAAATCTATTCTATTTAAAACTAGAATTTGATCAAATCATTCACATCAACAGTACTCACTTATACTACACAAATTTCATTCTCAAAAAGTTTATTTCCACTTTGAAAAAAAAAAGTTTATGAACGGGAGCAAAACTTTTAGTGAAGGGATAGCAAGATCCATGGCTTTGATTACAATTGAATTGACTTAATCCCATCTAAGTTTTGCTGACCGCTATAAACTTGTTCAGTCTTGTATAGTGGCATTTAAAAATGCTTTAATGGTTAGATGGTTTAACGCAATATAGTATTACATGTTGTTGTGATATATGAATCAGCAAAAGATAGAAATTTTGCTTTAAGCTCAGTGGCTTAAACAATATGTAGAATATGTACAGTGATATATTTCTTTTACTAATTTATTATGTATGATGTTTCTTATTTGATGCACCTAATTCCATTTATTACTAACTGAATTTGTGAGCGTCTGAGAGATGTTTTCATGTTATGTTGCGCTGTTTAATTTAATATATCATGATGATTTTTTGAAAACCATCTATTAACTCCTTTAGAGTCCTTCCCACTGCCCAGAGATGCATCACACATGTTATATTGTAAGTGCAGGATTGATGGAGATAGAATATAGTGGGTATAAGCCTCCTGCTCATTGTTGGGAAGAATTTCCTCTCCTAAAGCTTATATGAGATCTTGGATTTTGTCAGATGGTTTCCCTAAATTGTACATATACTATTATTGATGTTTTCATGTTTTATTTTATACACACACACACACACACACACATATATATATATATAGGTGTGGTACATTTAAATTGAATATCACTTAACATACTGTAAAATTGTAGATCCATAAAGTGTTTCCCTAGAGTAGCTTCGATGCTAAATGGCTTACTGGTAAATATGTACAAAGGAGGCAATGGCTACGTTGGTTGGCATGCTCATGATGATAAACCGTATTGACCAACTTTGGAAATTGCTTCAGTTTCATTTTCGATGTTAAACGTGAATTCTTCTTAAAGGAAAAACCAGTAAAATAGTTCATGATATGAATCATCATGCAACTTAGCTTTTTGGTCTGACATAGAGCACATTTGGATAAATTACCCCCAACAAGGTTGATGTCGTACATTTGGATGAATTACCCCTAGCAAGTTTGATGTTGTTGCATACAGCACCTCTTCTTTATGAAAATTATAGAGGAATCGCGCAAGAAAACCACAACATATTATGTTCAATGCCAAGGTTTTAATTAAAATTCCTAAAAGGCCGCTAAAGTTGGCTTAGACTTGTCAAAGTTGTCGACTAGGCTTAGTAGTGATGGTAGCTATATTTTCAATTTTTTTTATTTTTATTTTATTGAGATTGAGTTTTATGATAGAACATTTTAGTAATGTATATATTTACTTTGTATTCAGTTATAAATCTATATAACAATAAAAGCAGAAGTAAAATTGAATCTTCAATTAGAAAAGATTCAAATTTGTTTCAGATTCTGTTTGAGAGAGTCTTTTTTATTTTACTTTTTTTTGTCCCACTACTATTGGTAACCGCCAATTATTGGTAACTGCCCACTAATGCTAAAAACAAATTAACTAATATTGATAACCGTCTACTATTGGTAACCGTCCACTATTGATACAAATCATTAATGGCAAAAGCATTCTTCCTGAAAGCAATTAAATTAGCTGTAAAAGCATTCTTCTTGAAAACAATTAACTTGACGCATACATTGTTAAATTTGAAAGCAAGAATAGGAACATAAGTAATTCTTGCAGTAATTGCTTGTGGCATTTTGACAAACTTTCTTAAGCATAAAATCATATTCGCTGGAGAGACCGGTTGCGAACACCGCTTGTACTGAAAAAGCAACATCCCAAAATTGAGATCCACTGTACCCTGCACTAATACATTTACAGTAGGTTACACACTAGATTCTTGCACCTACATTTGAATTTGTATAATTACTTAGTCATGATAAAAAAACATTTTTTGCATGTCCAGTATGGATTACTTAGTATTGAATGGCATTAAAGAAGAAAGGAAGTTAGAATCTTAGTCACATTTCCGTGGCAAGGGAGAGGCATAGAATTTTAGCTAGAAAGTAAAATATAAAGTAGACTTGCATTTTCATTCTATCCTCAGCCACCGATAGGTAATCCTTAATTCTTGAAATGTATAGATTAACTGCCACCGAATTTGGATAATCCACCCAACAACACAACATATCTATCACCTGTTTCATAGAGAAGTGATTCAAGTTTTAGTATCACCTATATATTATAATTGACATAGAAAATAAATTTATGCAACCGTGTGCAAAGCCAGCAGCATAATGACAGTATGAGAATGGGGCCTCTGGCAAGAATAGAAAGGGAGACCACCATTAAGGAAGCAGTATACTCTACTAGACTACTTCCACCAAATCTCAATCTACTTGCAACTGCCGCAGTTGTTAACAGACTGAGATTGGACTGAATGAGTCTAGCAAGGTAGACCAGTTCAAATTGGGAACCATTTTGTCCCTTAGAAAAGGTGACCCAGAGTTACAGTAACAAGTAACACAGATTTAATTCAAGATTTAAAATTATATTTGTTTTAAGTGATATAAGAAATATAACTACCCAAAATTATTTTGTTTTCAGCTATAACTATCCAAAACCTATATACACCACATTTTTAGATGTTAAATGCATTAGTGCTTCATGATTTTCCCAATTGCTCTCCCACTTCCACAGCTGTGGGTTCTTTAATAGGCATGTTATTATTCTATAAATAGGCTTTGCGTGAATTAAAATTCACTTTAAAAAAATTTCATTCACAGTATCAAAATCCAATTGTGTTGTAATAGCAAGCTCAAGTACTCATTCCCTATTTCGTAAAATAAACGACAATGAAGACTACATAAGTGAATTGCAGATTGTGTGTTAGGATATATTATCACACTTCTGAGCATGAAAGATGGCCAGAAAGCCATCGTTTTATCTCACAGGTGGCGGGATATTTTCACTCATTGAACCGTACTACACATTAATCAAGAAAACATGTGTCACAGGCCTACAACTATGTTTAAGGACATTGATGAAGTATATATTCGAGGGGATCAGCTTATATAGTTCTATCGGTGAAGGCATATTAATACTCTACAGGTGAATATGTTATTTCGAATTCAATATGCAATACATGTAGATAGATGGATAAACTTTGCAATTGATTCTGGTGCTCAAAAGATTCAATTGATTTTCACACCAGTAATCAAGAGATTTGATAGTTTACAAGTTGTTCACCGCTATACATTTCCTCACTGGCTTTTCGGGCAGCTAAATGATTCAAAACTATGCCAATTATATCTGCAATGATACAATTTGACATCACCAGTTGAATTTTAGGGATTCAAGCTTTTAAACACGCTTTTACTAAGATTTGTAGCTATTGTTAAAGAGTTTATCAATCATCTATTCAGGAATTGTCCACTACTCCATGACTTGACAATCTTACGCTGTGAGATTGTCTTAAGTATCTTAAATGCATTGGGTTATACTATTCTGCTGAAGCATTTGAAAGTGCTTTATTGTACAAACACACTTCAGCTCAACATATCAGCTCAGTATCTAAGTACACTCGAGTATATTGGAGAGATTCAACAAATATCTCTACTGTGGGCTCCAACACTAGAACGGTTGTATTTGTGGCCTAGCTATACTGGATTTCCTCAACAACTTAGACTATTCCCAATGCTACCTCAACTAGACATCTTATTTCTATATTTATGTGAGGAACATGTAACTATTTACAATGCTATTTTTGTTTTCCCTACTATTTTTAAATCTGATTTTCTATTTAAGAATTTTTCCTTTTTTTGATTAACAGGTAATGGAACTACCTGAAAACGTGGGAGCAATTGCAAATCTGAAGCAACTTGGACTATTCATCAACAATTTCTCAAATAACTTCTATCTGTTTTGAATTTCTGCTATTATTAAGAAATTGCCACATTTGTACAATCTTATTATAAGGGTTTGTATTGTGTTTTCCCATCATAATAATAACAATGTTATTGCTATAGGTTGTAATTAATACTTCTTAAGATGATTACTTTTAATTGTTCTATTTTGTGATTTGTTAACTAAT
Organism: Nyctanthes arbor-tristis; assembly: GCA_963692815.1. Taxonomy (NCBI): domain Eukaryota; kingdom Viridiplantae; phylum Streptophyta; class Magnoliopsida; order Lamiales; family Oleaceae; genus Nyctanthes; species Nyctanthes arbor-tristis. Next base: position 34,450 of record CAVNYN010286294.1, on the reverse strand, counting down.
TTTTTGGTTTTATTTATAGTTAATGGTGCCAATGGCTGAGGAAGAGGAGAACACTAACATCATATGCCAAAAGATCACTCCTCATTTGAATCTAAAGAAATTTCAACTACTTGGATGCACGGGGACTGGATTCGAAGTTGATCTATCTAAAGTTGTTCTACAAACAACTCTTAATCTGGAAGAGTTCATCGTAGGTCCTTCGAAGATGATGAGTTGGGAAAATGGGGAGTGGTTTGATTTGCAAGAACATATTGGAGGGTTTGATGTTGACTGGCTAAAAGAATGGATGATGAAAGAGCTTGGGGAATTCATCACGCCTACACTCAATGTTATCTTCGTATAGATGTCTTTTAAGATATTTTATATGATATAATATGCTCCATCTCCCTAATTACCTATGTAACTTAATTGAACCATTAATCAAGGTCTTACATTTTATATTTTTCACTATTTTTAGATCTCCAATGGTTTAAAGCATGTTGTTTGAAAATTTTTCAATTTGTACTTAGTAATACTAATGTTCAAAGATTTGAGACATTAAAGAACAAAATATAATTAACTACCCTAAAACAGGAAATATCAGCTACATAGTGTAATTGAATGTAAGGACAATAGTTAACTATTATTCAAAGATTTGAGACATTGTACAACAAAATATAAGTAACTACACTAAAATAGGAAATATCAACCACGTAGTGTAATTGAATGCAAGGACAATAGTTAACTATTGTTCAAGGATTTGAGACATTATACAACAAAATATAGTTAACTACACTAAAATAGGAAATATCAGCCACGAAGTGTAATTGAATGCAAGGACAATAGTTACAAAATAAAAATTAGTTTTTAATCTTATATTTATAAATATTAAACATGCTAGGTGTACCCCAAATTCCAATTGGTTTTTGGAAATTGCTTATGTTCTACAATCTTCACATTCACTTATTTTCTGATTTTTTTTGAAAATAGCTACTTTCTTCATTCATTTTTCAGAATCTCAGATAACAATTTTATAGGAATAGGATAATAGGAACTGTGAGTTAGCAAAATCCAATTTAAGAATTGAGCATAACATAATTCTCAATCGACATAGTAGAACCCATTATAGCTCTTGGCCCTCTCTTCAAAATATTTTCAGAGATTTCACAACAAAATTTCTCATCCCATGTTAGCATAAAAGTCAGTGTTCCTGTTATGTTATTGAGAAACATTGATCCTGTTGTTGGATTGTGTAATGGAACAAGACTTATTATTACGAAATTGGATGAGCATGTTTTAGAAGCTAAAATCTTGTTAGGAAGTCATGTTGGAGATGAGGTTATAATTGCAAGAATGTCACTGACTCTATCAGATGTGAGACTACCGTTCAAATTCTAAAGAAAACAGTTTTCATTAGTAGTTTCATATGCCATGACTATTAATAAGAGTCAAGGGCAATCTCTTTCTCACGTCGGGCTATTTCTTAAGAAACAAGTGTTCTGTCATAGTCAGTTTTATGTCACAGTGTCTCGAGTGACAAATCATGCTGGGATGAAGATACTCATATGCGATAAATATGAAAAACCAACAAATAAAACAACTAATGTTGTATATAAGGAGGTTTTCCAAAATTTGTAATTACGTGCTCATTTTATTTTTATTTATCTTAAATTAACGTTATGTTCATTACTTCTATTTCTATTTGTATATTATACAATTATGGCACAAGTATACATTGCTATCAAAACTGCCCGTGTAACGCACGGGTGCAAATACTAGTTTATGAAAATAGTTCAAGGAACACAATGTTATACTTAGCGTCCAATATCGAAAGTTAAAAAAATAATTCACATGAAAAGTTATAATAAATACAACGCGCGTGCCATCACTAGTCTCAATTAGTTTCGTAACTTTTGTATAGGAATCCAAAGCCCAACCTAACATCAACACTACTAAATACGTGATACATAATTTGTTGAGTAATTCTAAGGGGACATAAAAAGGAAACATTATTAGGTGACATTCTCATGTGACAAACATTCATTGGGTGATGATTACATGACTTCTTTTTCATCATCCAATACAAGTGTACCATATAAGAATGTAACCTAAAAATGTCCCATTTTCATATCCCTTTAGAATTTTTCTAATTTGTTCATGTCATTTATCATTTGCATAACACGTGCAAAGCAATGCATTTCATTAGTAAATCTAAAACGTGCGAATATAATTTTTCCCCCAAAAATTGAAGAATAAAATTTGCAAATAAATCAAACTAAGTAAACACAAATTTTCTAATGTACTAATTATGCATTTTGCTGACGAGTACCTTCAATATATATGATGTTGTCACAATAATTGAGACAAAATGTTTGTTATTTTTTTTTAAAACAAACAATTTTTCTTAGTCATTAAACATTTATCATCGAATTGTATCAAAAAAGTTTTCATTCATTCATGTATCACGTTAAATAAAATTTTATTATATATTTTATGTAGTAACATTTCTAAGAGTTCTACCTATGCACTGTAAGAGTGAAAATTTAGTTATAAATAATAATTTTTTTTTAAAACAAGGGGAGATAGGGGAGGGGAGGGATAATAGGAGAGAGGTAGCTGTAATTTAAACTCGAAACCTCTCACTTAGAATGTGAGTTCTTAACTACTATAGTACTTGTTATAAATAATAATTTAACTTGTAGAAAGGATTAATAATAAATAAATAAAATAAGGCCACGTTACAATTTATTATGGCCAATTACAGCACTGGAGAAATTCCGAATAGGTGTCACAATGGCAGACGCCACGTGTTGGCGGAGTTTGCGAATCTCTGGCGGAGTTTTCGGACCGCCACACTTCGTATCTTCAGAACCAACATTTACCGTTCGATCACTATCAACGGCCTGAATTCACCCTCCTACTTCCATAAAGAACCCCGCGAACCTCGCTTGCTGCCATTTTCCAACTTTTTCACACTCGAAACTTAGATCTTCGCCCCCCAGAGAGAGCCGTCGAGAAGATGGCGTCCTTAGCCTTCACCTCCTCTATAAACCACCGCTTCGGGTCACCCTCGTTCGCAAAACCCTGCCTTCCGACCCCGAAATCTGTCCCCTTTGTTAAAATTAGCAGTAGTGATTCTACCAACCCGCTTAACCACCCGCAAAGAAGAGATCACACCCAGCCCATTACTAAAAAGCCCACATTTTTACTTCCTCCGCTGAAAAGGGAGCCGATCGTAACAGCATCTGCCGCCGGAAATGTTGCATCAGCACTACCATCGCCGCCGAAGCAACCGTGGCAGGGGGCGGCTTTACAGCCACTTATTGCATCCATAGCGACGGGAGTTATTGTGTGGTTTGTTCCGGCACCTGCAGGGGTTTCTCGCAACGCGTGGCAATTGTTGTCGATTTTCTTGGCCACCATCGTGGGTATTATAACTCAGCCATTGCCTTTGGGAGCAGTGGCACTGATGGGTCTCGGCGCTTGTGTTTTAACCAAAACACTTACATTTGCCGCTGCCTTTTCGGCATTTGGAGATCCAATTCCTTGGTTGATTGCCCTGGCCTTCTTTTTTGCTCGTGGATTTATTAAGACGGGTTTAGGGAATAGAATTGCTTATCAGTTTGTTTCTTTGTTTGGGAGCTCGTCTTTAGGACTAGGCTACAGTCTAGTTTTTAGTGAAGCCCTTTTGGCTCCGGCTATTCCCTCGGTTTCTGCAAGGGCTGGTGGGATTTTCTTGCCATTAGTGAAGTCACTTTGTGTTGCTTGTGGTAGTAATGTAGGTGATGGGACTGAAAATAAATTGGGATCATGGCTTATGTTGACCTGCTTCCAGACCTCTGTGATTTCATCTTCTATGTTCCTAACGGCCATGGCTGCAAATCCATTGGCAGCAAACTTGACTTTAAACACCATAAATAAAACAATAGGTTGGATGGATTGGGCTAAGGCAGCAATCGTGCCAGGATTGGTGTCATTGATTGTGGTTCCATTGCTGTTATATGTGATCTATCCACCCCAGGTCAAGAGTAGCCCTGATGCGCCTAAGCTCGCTAGGGAGAAATTGGAGAAGATGGGACCTATGTCAAAGAACGAGATAATCATGGCGGGAACCCTGCTTCTTACAGTAAAAATCTGACCTTTATTATATTTTCTCTTTTTTAGACACTGGTTCACTCGTAAATGTCTACTTCTGCACTGACAATGTTTTCTTTCCATCCATTTTCTGCTTGCATGCTAGGAAGAACAAATTATGACCCCTAGTGCATGATACCATTTGACTCTGTTATGGCATGATCAGGGAATTTGCTGTCTCTTTTTGCTGATTCGATGTGGAGAGTAGTGTTACTTTTGGATCAGTTAACTGTAGAGAATCTGAACCCTGATGTATTTAAACTCTCCTTCACAAGAACTGAGACCACTCAATCTGAATTTAGTGGGGAACTTTTGTACCAAAAATTGGATACTTCGACATCCAGTTCTCCATAACTGATTAGTGAAAAATATGATGATTTTGACATTCGCCTTAACTAGCTATAGTACTAATACTTAGAACTCTTCAAGGGTGACTAAAATTCCACTGTGTGTGTGAGAGAGAGTTGCCTAATTATGCTCCTTAACACATACGAAAATTTTAAGCTGTTAAGGACTGTCATCTAGTCGAGAAGGGCGCGACAAGCCTTATCTTAAATGAGTTATCATATGGTGACATGAAGGACATGTGTTTACATGTTGCTTTTAGCACATTTTAGATAGCTCAGATTATAATTCACAAGTGGTTGGTAGTTGAACTGTGTAAATAAAAAATGATTAGAAGCTGGATCCCACAAAAACTATGAATAGAAACATTGTTTGAAAATTCACATATGTGCATCATCCTGTTGAAAGGGAGCTGAAGTGCTTCTTACTGATTCCCTTTTCTTTTGCATTGAGTTGATGGCAAAATTTGTTCATGTGGCTTCATTCATGTCAGACAATTTCTCATATTATTTCTTTTGCAATACATCAGGTGGGGCTCTGGATTTTCGGAGGTGTCTTGAATGTAGATGCTGTTACAGCTGCTATTCTTGGACTGTCTGTCCTCCTTATTACTGGGGTTGTGACATGGAAGGAGTGCTTAGCTGAGGCAGTTGCCTGGGACACACTTACATGGTTTGCTGCACTGATAGCTATGGCTGGATATCTAAACAAATATGGTCTCATCTCTTGGTTTAGCCAAACTGTTGTTAAGGTTTGCTTCTATGTTCCATGCCTTTGAATTATTTGTAGTGCTGGTGCATATAAATTTTTCATATTACTTTGGTAAAGCAATGCAGTGAACTTGACATTCTGTATGATTAACAGGCATAATAAATTTTTATAAGCTGTTATTATTAAGTCTGGTTCATGGACCATTGGAGGATAGTAAGCTGGTCATGGTCAAATATAATATGGATGCTTGGCTAACTAAAACGGATAAGTACATAAACAATGAGAATATGCAGCATCAAGTAGAGATGGCATAAATTGATTAAGGACATTAAGTGGTTGGGGCATTTCGTGCAGAGGCATTACGGAGTACCCATTGAAAAGAGCAGTGTGGCCCCTTAGAAAAGGTTAAAAAATTTTGAAGTCAGTTTTGGCTCTATTGTGGACTGTGGTGGTTGTTCAAAATGGGGAATTTAGAAGGGGGGAAATACATGTCTCAACATATTTCTCACAAGTCGATAAATTAAATTCAGTCTAAACAAAATTAGCTACTTTACTTGTAATATAAGATATTAGATAAGATGATGTGACATGGGTTCATTAGCAAGAAGCTTGGCTTGAATTGACATGGCTGGTTTTATGGCAAAGTTGGGCTTTTAGCAATTTGCAGATTGCTTAAACCACACCACACCAACTGTTAATGAGTCCACTACCATGTGCCAACATCATTTACATGCTAAAAATGAATAAAGGCGCTTCAAGAGAATTTGATTGTATGCTATCTTCCCTGGTTTAGTTTATGGGTGTTCCCGTTCAGAAACTATGAAATTCTTATTGTGCTGCCCATTTGCCTCAATAAAGATACAATATACCTTAAGGTAGAACGGCCTGATCTTTGTTAAATATTGTATCCTATGAAGTTTGATTTGTACATTTGAGGATACCCATATTAACTTTCTAATCGAGTCTCGTATGTGCATCGTCCACAGTTTTTGTTCTCTCCATAAACAAAGAAAAAGTACCTACTTGGTAGAGATTTCCATCGATGTTTATTTGCTAATTTCTGACTTCTGTTATGCAACTCATAATACACAAACAATTCATTCTGCTAAATCGAGTACAGTAGTTCTCGTGATCATTGCTTTCCATGACTGTCAGTTTGACATACAAATTCTCTTTTGGCAGTTTGTCGGCGGACTGGGTCTTTCATGGCAGCTATCTTTTGGCATTCTTGTTCTTCTTTACTTCTACTCTCACTATTTCTTTGCCAGCGGTGCTGCCCATATCGGTGCCATGTTTACAGCATTCCTGTCTGTGGCTAGTGCTCTGGGAACTCCATCATACCTTGGAGCCATTGTTCTCTCCTTCCTTTCTAATCTCATGGGTGGCATCACCCACTATGGTATCGGATCAGCACCCGTGTTCTACGGTGCTGGTTATGTGCCATTAGCCAAATGGTGGGGCTACGGATTCCTGATCTCCGTTGTCAATCTTATCATCTGGCTTGGAGTCGGAGGAGTGTGGTGGAGGGCTATTGGCTTGTGGTAAACAAGCTCATTAAGTCATCAACATAATCCATTTTTACAGTAAAAAATAACCTATTTATATACGGTTTGTTTAGCAATAGGTAGTGGTTTTACTTTGCTCTCAAGGCCGGCTGTGAAGTTTTTTTGTTTGGACCTTTATCAAAGAATTGAGATACATCCAGTGGGTTTAATGGTGAACAGTGTAGAGTTGAGTGTATGCACAACCCCATGTATAGCAGAAATCAGTATTGTATTTAAATTTTGACATGGATACTGCAAAAGCCATTAGCTTTGACATGGATACTGCAAAAGCCATTAGCTCTATCAAAATTTTTTGGATTGTCTTCTTTCTCCTGTTTCCACTTTTTTGCCTTTCTTTTTTGGGGTCCGTTCAGATTTTTGCCTTTTCGAAAACCTCCTTGTCACAATATACTGTCTAATGCTGAATGCTGAGTCAAGATCTGTTGTCTCGGTCAGCTTGTCCCAAGTGCTATCCTTTCCAATAAGATCGGAAGAGCACTGAAGTTTATGCCCCGGTAATTTTATGCTTTTCATTTTATGTTCTTTAAAACTACTTCTGTAGAAGGTATAAGAGTTTAGTAAGTTTCATGCATCTCCAATGCTTGTGGTGTGGTGTGGTGTAGTCTTGGGTCATGTAGTGGAGATATGTAGAGAGAAGTGGATTATTTTAATTGAAAATAAATTGAAAGAGGAGTAGGGAAAAAAGAAAGGGAAAAGTAAAAAAGAGGATAGAGATAGATAGAAATTTAAAAAGAATAATGTTATATAGCATCAGTGGTGCATGTCACCGGTCTAGGTGACATCCAATGCGTTATTAAATGACAAGTGAAATTAAATGAATAAATAAATGACTCACTCAATTTAACTTATCATTTAATACCACCTTGATATGGTGTCAAGCACCAATAGTGTTAAATAGCATTACTCATTTAATGATAAAATAGTAGTAGAGAATGTGGAGATAGAGGTGTGTTTTTAGACATTATACGTTACACAAAAAAGGAAAAATAAGGAAAAATTAGTGTAGATGAATGAAAAGTGATTAGAAGAAAAAGAAAATTAAAAGAAAGTAGAAAACATGTGGGGTACATACATTTTTTGTTTTGTGTCTTTCTTTTTCCTTTCTTGACCTTCACCATAGACTTAAACATTGAAGATACTCTAGTGTGAAAAAGTAACACAAATATGCCACTTGTACTTGATTTTAAACTGAGTAATCTGTGTGGCGGTGCCCTTTGCATATTGTACTTTACGAGTTATCAGCTATGTAGGCTTCCCAATTCTTCGGCTAGGCCATTTTCTATAGATCGAACATAGGCTCCTTTAATAGAGCCCAAGGTCCAATGAGAAAATGACATGCGTGAAATCACATGTGGAGTACATGTGATCTTACATGTGTCATGTTTTCAATGGTGTTCGTTCCGTGAGATGGAACCGCTTGAGTTAGTGATGGAAATGAAACATTCTTTTGTAAAGAAAATACAAGAATTTGAAAAAAAAAAAATCAAAGGGGAGGACAAACATAACTTTTTTATTGATGAAAAAACTTTCTTATGGTCAATGATGACAATTTAAATTTTAATTGTCCTAAAATAGTGAAATAAGTAAAAAATAAAACATGAATCCGGAGAGGACAAACAAAGCACAGAACAGCATTGAATTTGTGACACAAAATTACAAAACTTTCACCAGAACTTCACCTTTCATTTTGAGCCCATTCATTTACCTGTACAAAATTTTTATGTAAAATCTTCTTTACACACCCATATGGCCGCACCGATAATCATAGATTTAAAAGATTTAAAAGTAATGTGATATGTGAAAAAACAAGATCTTGTCATTTATGAGTTTAAAAAATATTGTGTACAATAATTTGGTACATGTAATATTCTACCTCTTCATGATAATAGACTTCACTAATTTCTAGATTGGTTGTTTCATGTCTCAAATGATAGTTCACTACCTTAGTTGAGGTTTTGATTTTCTTAGAATATATATGCATTTCAACATTGATAGCATGTCAATCCAGTCTTTAATCTAGTTGCTATTCTTTTGTAACGAACAAACTATCTATGCATATAGACACTTGGTCATATTTCTATGATAGAATGCACGTCTCTTTTGATCCTATGAAACTAATTATATTTTACATTACGCATGTATTACTTTTCTTTACAAAATGTCATTTTTTTTCCTTTATTCTCACGCGGTGTGGATTTCAAATTTACCTTTAATTTTAATTATAATAGGATTCTATTTAAATAGTTACTAAACTGACCCTAACATTTTTTTTGTTAATTAAATATATACAATTGGATGAAAATGTAAATTTCACAAAATTTGAAGACTTATTCGTCCAAATTTAAAGGTTGGTGATGAAATCACACATGAATGCAAAGTTGGAGACCTTTTTCGAAAAGTACCCGAGGATGCAATTAATTGGATGAGTCATCACTAAAGAAAGAATGGGTCCCCCCTTGAAACGCATATCCTCAGTCCTCACTCCTCAGTCCTCACCTACACCAGAGACGCAGAACAAAAGAGGCAGAAACAAGGCAATTTCATTTCATCATATCTTTTCTTCGACCACCTCCATTTTTTAGCACCGCCATTGCCGCAGAAGATGTCAGTCTCCGCCTCTTCAAGTCGCCGGAATCGGTCGACGGAGCTGATTGGGCGCCTGAGCTCGGCCCGAACTCCATTCGAGGCAAAGCTCAAGTGCTTGAGGGAATTAAAAAACCAAATAATTGGGAATCCAACCAAAAAGTGTGAATTTTTGAGACTCGGAGCCGTGCCCTGTATCGTATCCATTTTGTCTGCTGTTGTGGCCTGCATGCACAGCAGAGATGGACGAGGTAACGAGCTAAATGATTCTATGGCAATTCAAGCGGCGGTGGCCATAGCGAGCTTTGTGTACGGGCTGAAATCTGGGGTTGAGGCCATCTTGGATGCCGGGGCTTTTCCAATTCTAATGAGACTTGTTTCTCATCGCATTGAGAAGGTATTTTTATTTATTTTTAAATTCAAATTCTGAGTTTAAAGTCGTTTCGTTTCTTAGCTTGTCATCAAATTGAATAATTTAGTTGAGCAATTTTGTGATGTGGATTTTTCTGTGGCGTTGTTAAGTTTTTTCTTATTTGTGGAACTAAGCTCTCTCTCTCTCTCTCTGTCTCTCTCGTGTTAGATATTAAACTTGAATTTTTTTTTTTTTTTTAGTTAATGAATAAATTTTTGGTTTATTTACTGAACTTATCTTCAAATTTTTAAATGTTTATTTATGAAAACAAAGCATTTTGTTTGTAACACATAAAATATACGTGATGTGAACCTATAAAAGGTTTGGTTTTGTACTCATTTTAGGCAAGTTAATTTCAAGAATAAAAGTTTAAGGTGTTTCTTGAGCTTTCCCCAGGGCCGGCCCTGAGGGTAAGCAACCAAAGCGCTTTGGTCGCTTAGGGCCCCCAGTTGGAACGCGTCGAAAGTTTGTAGTCGAGTTTTTTTGAAATATATGTCCAAAATATAGAATAAAACTAATGCGTATACAATTTTATCCCAAATTTCTTAGTAGCCTAGTGGTAAAATTATACATTTTAGTCTCCATCTTTAATTATAGGTCAAAGGTTCAAATCCTTATATCTACAAATTTGATTTTATTTTTTTAAGGGGCCAATTTAAATTTTCATTTTTTTGTGTTTAAAAATAGTTACAATTCTTGTAATTTTTATTCAAATACCAAATATTAAATTTGTAGTATAATTTTATATAAGAATAGGGCTCTCTTAATATTTTCGTAATGTATATGTACTTTTTAAATATTAAAATATAATCAAATGTCTTATAAATTGACACATGTTATGTCTTATAAATTGACACATATTAAAGCCTATTGAGATGAAAATTTCTTTGAATATTATAAAAAACGTTTACTTATTTTGCTTACCTATTTAATATAAAATTTAAATATTCAAAGTTTAAACCGTTAAAATCGTGTTTAATCTGAATTTTTTTTAAAAAAGGGCCCCTATTTAAATTTCGCATAAGGCCCCCGAAATCTATGGACCGGCCCTGGCTTCCCCCCTCCTAAAGTAAGTTTGTCCATTGTGCTATCCAATTTTCAACAAAAGTGGTACCAGAGCCAGGTTATAGAATGGAAAACAACAATTCCCTTCCCATTCCTCGACTCATTAACAATAATTATAGCTAGGGTGTATTCTCATGAAGACTTATCATGGAAGTCAATATTTGTTGGACTTGGTAGAAAATTGGCTTTGAGCGTCAAATTGAAGAACGCATGTCTTATACCTAAAGAGATTTGCAACAAGCAACTACGAGAAAAGATTCATCAAGGACTTGATGATACGATTATTTTTAAAGACCTTTAAATGCTTCGATCACAAATGAAGCATGGAAGATTCTTTAAATGACATATAATGGTGTTGACAGAGTTAAGAAGTTTCTTCTCCAATCTTTGAGATAAAAATACTAGGCTCTATTGGTGAAACAATTTGCATCAATTTCAGACTATTGATTGCAAGTATTGGTGGTGGGCAGCGGAGTGAAAAGATACAGCTTCAGGTGATGAAAAATAATCCGTCTTTACATGAAATGTTCAATTTTACTTGGTGGCAGTTGAAGAATCGAAGGATTTGGAATGAATTAATTGATGATATCGTGGGTACATTATAGGTTCACCAGCAGAAGTTATTGACGAAGACACAAGAGTCGGTAGAACAAGGCTTGCAAGCAAGTTTTTCTTTGGAGATAAGGAAGAAAATAACAATAGAAACCAAAGAGATAAAGGACGTATAAGAGGTCGTGGATACATTGATAGAAATTTCTAATATCAAGTGAACAATGGAGAAAGGTATCAACAAGCTTACAATTTAAGAGGACAAGAAAGACAATATTCTCAAAGAGGGGGAAAGAAGACACAATGGTGGGAGATTTAACAAATCTCAAATTGAATTTCAATTGTCACAAGTTTGGCCATTATGCATGGAAGTGTGGATTAAGAACGTGGATGAGACAACAAATCATGTTGAGCACATTGCTTTTGGCATACGAAGCACAAGAGCACGCAACTTCTAGTATTATTTAGATGCAAGTGAAAGTAACGATATCTATGAAGTTAAATCCTAGTCCCACGAGACACTCTCTTAGGTGGAAAAGCTAGCTATGAAGTTTAACCTTTCCACCTTTAAAACCCATATTGCCGAAATTACCTATGTTGCCAATGTTTGACCAATTAAGTGAAGGTAAGGGTAAATTTGTCTTGGCCCGTCTCTCATATAGATGGCCCACCCCATGACTTTACTGCAAAGAGGGCTTAAAAAGGTTAAAAATTTTATTTATTGTTGTTGTTGTTGTTATTATTATTATTATTTTCTTTTTTTTGTCTTCAAAATAAAAAACAGGTGGACCTTAAGTAATTTTTGCAAATGACTCACAGGTTGAAGTCAAAGGAAAAGATGGAAGTCTTATATTGTTCAAATGAAGAATGTGAAGTACTAATATATATCTCAAATGTATAGTCTATGAGATTAAATATTTTGAGTTTGGGACAATTTTGAAAAAGGGATATGCCAAATGAGAAATCATCAAATGATGAGTTGAGGTCAAAGAGAATTTGATTGCAAGGGTTCTAATGACGAAGAATAGAATGTTGTTGAACATACTAAATGCAGAAGCTGAGCGCTTAAAGGTGCATATCAAAGGCTTACTTTTGAGACTCAGGTATCTAAATTTTGGTAGTTTGAATCACAAGGCAAGAATGAACATGGTGAAGGAGTTACCAAATATCATCACCAAAATCAACTTTGTGAAGGTTGCATTTGTAGAAAGCAGTCCTAAAAGGCCTTTCTAGAAGAAACAAGTTCTTGAGCAACAAAATAATTTTTCTCCACACACATGAATTTATTTCTTTAGAGAAAACTCTGATGAATTAGAGGCTTTGATGAATTTTAAGGCAATGCTTAAAAATTAGAGTTGCTACAAAATCAAAGCTTTAACATTGGATTGTGCTTGTGAATATAAAACAAGCATATTTAAGAAGTTCTGTGAAGAGAGTGGCTTTCATCATTTATTGAGGGTTTTCATGTCACCTTAACAAAACGGATTAGTAGAGTGGAAGTATAGGATTGTGGTGGAAATAGCTGGAAGTATGTTCAGAACGAAATAGATGCCTAAAGAATTTTGGCGTAAAGCAGTTTAATGTTTTGGGTATCTCTTGAATCATTGTCTAGGCAAAAGTTTGTAGAATATCACTTTATAAGAAGTATGGAGCGAATTTAAGACAAATGTGTTGCATTTAAATTTTTTTAGAAAGTATTGCTTATTCTCATGCTCCAAAGGTGAGGAGCAATTAGATGAGTTCCTGGTAATGATTAAAGATTGAAAGGCTACAACCTAACAAATGCAAAAGTAATTACCAGTAGAGATGTTGAATTTGATGAAGGAGGCATTTGTGATTAGCAAAATCAAGCAAGAAGAAAATTATTATTCTTCTTGTTTGAAAGTAATGGGGTAAAGACTGCAGTTATTACATCTCAACCAAGACTGCCATTGACTCCACCCCCTGAAACGAGATAAAGCAACACCATCATATTTAAGTTTAGGGCTACCACAATACATGAGTGTTCTGGAGATTCATGATGATATCAAAGAGTAAACTCATCATCTTGAAGAATTAACTTCATTTTGTTTATTTGTCGGTCATGTTATTGTAGGTTCTAATAAAGCTATTCATGATGAGAAAGGGAAGAAGGCCATAGACAAAAAAATTGAAGTAAAAATTGAAATAAAGTTGGAAGTTAGCCACACTTCTTAACAATCAGGAGCCAATTAGAGTTAAGTGAATTTTTAAAGAAAAGAAGAATGCAAGTGGTGAAATTGTGGGCTAAAATGCAAGATTGGTAGCTAAAAGATATAGTCAAAATTACGATGTTGACTATGATGAAGTATTTGCACATTTAGCTCATTTTGAAACAATCAAATTGATCATCTCCATGGTGGTATGAAATGGTTGGAAGATTTACCAAATGAATGTCAAAGTAGCATTCTTGAACAGGTATCTAGAAAAAAGATGTTTTACTTATTACAGCTGCCTAGATGTGTTGTGAAAGGACATTAAGACAAAGTTCTAGAGTTGAAAGAGAGCTTTATTTGGTTTAAAACAAATTGCAAGGGCATGGAATTCGTGACTAGGTACATTTCTTCAAAGCAATGGCTTTCACATGCTCTCTTCTGCAAGGTAAATTTTAATTCGTGATATGATTTTTACCGGAAATTCTTGATGAGTTCAAAGAATAATGGTGAAAGAGTTTGACGTGAGTGATACTAGGTTAGACTTATTATCTTGACATCGGAGTAGTTTTTTATCTTTTAAGAAGCTTATGCTAAAAAGTCTATGAAAATATTCAAAATGGATGATTTGAGTTTGTACCCTGTTGATAGTGGAATAAAGTTATCAAAGTTCGATGATGACTAAAAAGTTTATTCGACTCTTTACAAGAGTTTCGTTGGAAGTTTGAAGTATTTGATATGTACACGGCCAGGTATTTTATTTGGGACTAGTCTTGTGTCTCGTTACATAGAATATTCAACCATGACGCACATGAAGGTAGTGAAGAAATTATCACAATGCATTAAGGATGCTGTTTGCGGGGGCTTGTTTTATTCATATTCAAATGATTTCAAAATCGTTGCTTTAAATAGAGATGGTAATTGGGGATGGAGGTATGGATGATACAAAAGGCGCTAGTGGTCATGTGTTCTTTATCAGTGATGTTTTCTTGGTCTTCGAGGAAGCAACAATTTGTAACTCTTTGAAGTTGTGAATCAAAGTATGTTGTCATTGCGTCTTGTATTTGTCATGAAAATATCTTAAAGACACTTGGCTAAAATATTTTAATGGAAGTTCATTTGAAATAAAATTCTACAATACAGATATATACATATAGATATATTTTAAATAAGTCGGCATTTCTTGGCTAAGAATCCAGTTTTTCATGCTTGAAGAAAACATGTCGACATTAAGTGTTATCGTGTCCCAGATTGTATCGATTAAAGTATGTAGAGCAAAGTTCGTGAAGCCTCAAAATCAAATTGCCAATATATTCCCTAAGCCCATTAAAGATTGACTTGTTCTTGAAGTATTAGAGCTTGCTCGGAGTTACAATCAATCGAATATAAGGATCGTTGTTAGATATCAAACTAGGTTTTAGTGTTTGGTAGTTAATAAATTCTTAATTATTCTTTTTTAATTTATTTAGATCGGAAGAGCGTCGTGATTGTTCAATGTTCATTATTGGAAGAAAAGCATTTAGTTTGTAATAGATAAAGTATCTCATGTGAGCCTAGGGTTTTTTACTCGTTTTAGGTAAGTCAATTGCAAGAAATAAAAAGTAAAAGGTGTTTTTTTAGCTTCCCTCCATTCTCATAAAATAAGTTGTTTGTCTATTCTTCTATCTAGTTTTCCTACATCTGTTAATGAACATTGACTGGGCAATTTCAATATCGGATATGATTCTTAATGTTGTTTTAAATGTGCAATCTTGCTTCATGTATATTAAGTTTTGTTCTGCAGAAAAGCTAATTAATTTCGATTGCTTGACCTGGTAGATAGGCCTTCAGGGAGAAGTATGTAAAACTTAAAGTATATTTTTGCAGAGCGCGATGGATTCTGTTGATCATTCACCCTTATCTTGCTTATCTTCGGATTCTATATAAAGTTACTTAAATATAGCACAATGTGTGGAATTCAGTTATTATTATTAAATTTGATTTGATTTACAACGGTTTAAGTGGATGGTTACTGGGCAACCATAAATCTTCATGACCTTCAACAGAAAAAGTGAAAGAAAACCGCCGGGGGGGGGGGGGGGGAACCGTTGGGGTGTGTGAATCTGGGTTTATTAGGTTATTATTTTTATCCATTTTAAGGCTATCGCGGGGCTT